>JAODLI010047531.1:0-16930 GCA_027575585.1 Percopsis omiscomaycus
TTATTGGCACAAGCAAGAGTTGGAAATGGCTTCAAATTCCCTCCAGTGGCATTTTTTGTGGTCAGATTGCCACTACAAGCCCGTTTGCTGCTTGTCCTCTGCAGAGCATGAAGGCCTGCCAGCGCAGGAACAGGACAGGTCTGGGGGAACCTGGGGGTTGGGAAGATGTTAGGGATTTACACTATGGAAGGCAAGCTCATTACTGAGGACTCCAGCATCGTACGTAACTCCAATTGCCACAGTACATTTCTTACAAAGGGGATGATATTTAGAGTCCTTGAAGGAGACAAAGTAAGGTAAGCACGCAGGTTCCAGTGGAGACTAATCCCACTCTGACAAGTGAGTCCCCAGGCTGCATGGGTGCCTGAGGTTTTCATCCATGCTGCATGATGATGAACATGACAATGGCTTCCCTGGTCGTTCCAGTCTGACCCTGAGCCAGCTATTGATCGCCCTTCGACCCCATTCCAAACCAGTAACTGCCTCTTCCACCCGGCAGCGCGGTGACATTCAGCGATGACGGGGAGAAATCAGAGGGAGTTATTCGCTGGGTGGCTGTGATAGAAAATCATTTAAATCTCTCCATCTCTCTCCTTTTTCTATCGTGCGCGCTCACGCACGCACGCACGCACACACGCACACACGCACGCACACACACCCTTGCAGCCTACTGCAGTGGTTCTTTTGAATATTATTAAAGTCAGTTTGGCCCCATCTCAATGCGGCCTGACAGTTACTTCACACTGAAGTAATGTTAGTGGAATGACTCTTCTCCATCCCTCTACTCCTTCATGTCCTGGAATTTTGCCTCCCTGTCTAACCTATAGAATGATGTCATCTGCCCCCCCTGGTCTTATTACTGCCATTAAAGCCTTCTACCTTTTATTCCCCAGCCCTCTGCCAATGATAATGGAAGGCCGATATCATCGCTGTCTTTTAAGGACATTTCGTTAAGGGTTTCCTCGATCGTTAGAGCTACACTTTGATCTCTTAGACTGACCAATGGCCTTGCTCCATCACAATCCCCACTTTTCACCCCAAGCCAGGCACACACACACACACACACACACACACACACACACACACACACACACACACACACACACACAAACTCTCACACTCTCTTGGTTCAACCTGTCCATCTTGCCAGCTGTAGCATTTGGCAAAGGCGCGTCTGTCGCTATCAGGGGTGCCAAGGCTGCTCTCGCAGGTGCCCTTAGCGAGTTGGTGGTGACGGCCAGCTGTTGCCTCGTCTGGCCTCCGTGTCTCTGGCTGGCTGGCTGGCTGGCTGGCTGTCGTCCAGCGGGACTTTGTGGTGCATTGGCAACTGATTGACAGGCCTAATGTCTCCGTCTTTGGAGCGGTTTTGCGACAGCTGAGGACCCAACGCGCCGTCAACGGGACGGGTGATTATCTCTTCTGGCATGCCAGTTTGAGACCAGGCTACCTGATGTCTACACAGAATGTTACCTGATTGGTACAAGATAAGCAGTGGGTGACAAATATGGGCTAATGTGTTTAAATGCGTTGATGGCCGATTGTTTTAGAGCAGTACAAATTCATACATACTTACTAATTGTAAGTCGCTTTGGATAAAAGCGTCTGCTAAATGCTGTAAATGTAACATGTAAATACATTACCAGAACATACATGTTAGATAAATGCATTACCAGTCGACTGGTACTGTAGATAGATTAATATGTCTCTTTAATATAATTTTTTTTTCCTCTCCATACACCAGTAAGCTTCTAAATAGTAGCCTGTATGTTGGTCGCTGGCCTGAAATCCACTATATGGACACAAGTCCTCTAGTTTTGGACTAAATGGGTCAGATGGGAGCATACCAAATAAGCAGAGCTTGAAACTGTTCTCTGCATAGAACATTGAATTTCGGTTTAAGGATTCATCATGGGTTCTCGTCATGGAAACCTTTTGATGTGGTTGGCGGAGGTTGCTGTGGTGAGTCTTTGTGATAGATTAATGTGTTTTCTCACACTGATACGGGTTCAGTATACTCAGTCTCTCCTGAGAAAACGACAGATTCAATATTGGAAATAGGTTTTACATTTGCACATAGCCTACATCTACATGAAATCAGAGTGCTGACAAAATGTGTCGAATACATCTTTCTATTCATTTGGAGGATTTATTGTTATATCAATATTGGTTTGTACAGCCCAGTTGGGGGTTTCATCCTTAAGCTGGACCATGGGCCACAGTCATTGAACGGTAGTATTTATCAAGTATTATACCTTATTTCCTCAACAGCAACTTTAACCAATGAGTGAATAATAAGAAGTCTGTAACAAATCATATGAGGAAAATATCCTATAATTACACAATCCTATCATCATTAAATTAACCAGGTACGCCTGTGTAGAGGGATTGTGGGTGCTGTATATATTATTCTTTCTATATTCTTCTCTTTGCACTTATCATGTATAGTTAGAGTGGAATTTGTGACAGTCGCATTAATCTGACTGCCCAGAAACTAATTTATGGAGAGCAGTGGGAGTATTATTCTCACATCTGACAAGAACTTACTGTATATTGCTGTGTTCAAGACATCTCAGAATGCATACAAAAAAATGCCTGAAAAACGAATGGAACCTTCGTCCAAATTTCCTACATGTGAAATGAAAGACCTCCAAGATGTATTGAATGCAACTTATCTCTAGCTTGAAGGGTTTAGAGGCGTATTGCATGGACATAATCTGGGTGCAGGCAGGATCAGAATTCACCTGGGTGTCGGCAATAGCTCAATGGAATGGAAGTGACTGTCAGAGGTGTGGCAATGCGTCCTTTACAAAGTTTGTCATGCCAGTCTTCCACAATAACAATTCGCCCGGTTTCTGTGATTGATGAGGGCGTGGCAGCTCGGTGGAGGACAGATGATCAGGCTGGCTGTGCATGAGGAATGCATGATGGGGCGATGCATATCCGGAGACTGTCTGAACCGAGTGGAGGTGTAAAATGCTTAAAGATCCCATGATTACAAACCCTGCTGGTGCTGAGGTTATCCTTCAAAGGTCAAGAGTCACTCGCAAGGTCTGCTATATATGAATGACCGCGTTGTGAAGCCTCTTATTCATTTATTCAGTAAAGTGCTTGTAAAGTGACAAATGTCAATATGTCTCTTACAGATTTTAAAATGCATCTATATGGTGGAGCATGACTACATGCTGTCAAATAAAGTAAATTCTTAGTCTGAACCAATGCAGTTAGTTAGTTAGTTAGGATTTTGGCAAGCAATAATTTATTATGAAAAAACCCTGAAGAACCATGTTTGCTATTACAATATTTCAGAAACACACTTCTTATCCAAAGTGGGCCCCCTTTATCGTGTCCCATTTTGACTTAGTGTTAAAAATAATAGATTAAATACGATATCACATTTTGATGCTGGGAAGGGGTGTGGTGAAATATATTTTCGTCGTTATTCCAAAGGCATCGGTTGCTGGGTCACAGCTAGGGCTAAACATGTGAGTACCATGGGCCCAGCTGATTTATGGTCAAGACAGTTCTTTTCTCTCTCTTTTCTGAATCTCTGGACTTTTGTGCTGCACTACCTTATTGGTCACTCTTATTCCACCTGCAGTGAGAGAAACCCTTTAAATTAGCAGACGTATTCTGGAATGTTTCCAGGTACATTTAATAGGAATGGAGGAATTTTGAATTCTTTCTTGGTTTGAAGTCGAAGTATCGAAGAAATGTATTCTATCGGGAACTATTTCAAATGCATCTCTTATCTTCACCTTCTGACCTTTTTTAAAAAGACTGAAGATAACCTAAATATTAAATATACTAGTGACAAAGACGCTCTCTGCCTTTCTTCTGTTATTCTTTGCCAACAAGACACTTCTGATATTTTAAACTGGCTTGAATAATTAAGTGAAAGAGTCTTGTTTGTACAGTACAGTATCTATCTAGATAGTGTGTATAATTTAGTGTATAAATTCTACAGCACATCATCTAAAGCATTTCTAAACACAGTTCATTATACTGCAATCCTGGCTGTTTAATACCCCTGAATCTAGGCTCAGATCATCTTTTTAAAAAGGTGCATGATTCAAATAGATTTTTCAAACAAAACACTAAATATTTATATAAATGATTAACTTGTCTGCATAATATTAATGTTGTAATATTATGTTGACCATTTCAAATGGGCTATGTGATTTTGTGGCATGTGTTGCCAGATTATTTTTTCACAACCCATGGTCCTGCGGTTCTGACTGTATGTAATGCTTTTACAATACAAACAGTACAGAGGAAAGTCCAATGGCTTTTGATGCTCTGTGGCAGCTCTTTCTACAATCCTGTCACAATGCGTACACATTCTGCCTGTTTAATTGGGCTCAAATGTCTAACTGTTCCTGTTTCTCCCTTCCCTGTGAGACTTCAACACAGTTATTTACAGTTCAGTAGCGAGTTAGCAAGTTATTGCTCTAATTCAGTGGTTTTAAAATTGGTTCCCCCTGAGGGTTTGATAGATGCTTTCATGGGATTTCAAGATGATTTCAAACATTTTAGAACATTCATTAATTCGGGGGGGGGGACATTTGTGCATCCATGCTCATTGGTGTTGATACATTTTTATGGTGTTATGTTATGCTTTTATAAGTGATGCATTACTTTTTGGGGGTTAGGGGCTCAAAAGACCCAGTACTTTGCAGTTAAGAACAAATGACTCGCTGAGTGGTTTCAACATGTCAGTGTTGATGGTTTGTTTATGTTGTACTCTAGCCTCTAGAACAGTCTTCTTGTAGGCTGGGAAGGCTGGTAAGGTTTCCAGGCAGTACGATCGCTTCTGTTCCATTTGGGCCTTTTCACACCATCACAGACAGACAACTCAATCTTGTCTTCAGGCTCTTTCCATCTTTGTCTCTTCCCCCAAGCTCCAGTGTCGTATCTTTTTCTCTTCCTAATTCTCTTTATCTCTGTCTTTCTCTATCAGGGACTTTTTTGTCTCCCATGTTTGCCTCTATCTTTCTGTCTAACTACAGTAGCTGTCCTCTCTCTCTCTCTCTCTCTCTCTCTCTCTCTCTCTCTCTCTCTCTCTCTCTCTCTCTCTCTCTCTCTCTCTCTCACTTTCTACTTGGTGGGCCATTGAAGAGAGCAGGATGCACTCTCCTGTCTTTTGTCCTGTGTGTTTGTCGAGGCATTCTTTGTGTGTGTGTCTCTCTGACCTGAATATTTGTCCTGTGGGGTTTGGGAGTAGGCTTACTGTAGCTTGGCTGCAGTCGGCGCAATGACAGGAATCCTCTTGTTTTGGGAATCCTCTTGTTTTTGCTGCAGAATGCAACGTCAACTGACAAACTACAGTTTAAATGTATGCTCCTTGAAATTTCCGCCCCAGCTCAGTATTTATGTTGGCTATAGGGGGAGGGGTAGAGAACGTTGTAAGCCTAGGGGCTCTGTCGGGGGAAGGGTAGAACAGAGTACCAGACACTCAGCCCTCTGTTTTAGAATTTTTTTGTAATACTGGTTTTAACAACAAAGGTAATTCGGCAATTCTATAGTTTATAGTCTATTTAATGACATTTTGAATGATCAAATTATGGTTTCAGTCAAAACTGCTTTTGCCTTAGGCTAGCTTGTGCATGTGTGTGTGCGTTGGTATGCTAAGCGGACAGACTGGGTGATGAATTTAGCTATTAGCGACATATGGGAAATAGCCCAGTATCCTCTGGGTCACACACCTCGAGAGAAGTTGAGCAGACAAAGATGTACAGCTACAGTTTGAATGAATTGTCAACCACATCAGTGGCTTTTCAGATGTGAAATGGCGGAGTTTATCCTCCCGTTCCTCAAACTGCTGCCGACCTGCGGAGTGGAAAATGTTTTTTGTTTAAACATTCATTTCATTTGAAGTTCTCCAGCTGTACCTACATTGGATAGCTGGGCTGTGTTTTCCCCCAAAGGTATAGTGGTTTGTTTGTAGAAGAGTGTGTGTGTGTGTGTGTGTGTGTGAGTTGTGACAGTATGAGAGAGAGAGGAAGAGAGAGAGAGAGCTCCTGATTAGCTCTCAGGAAACAGGGAGACTTATTTATTCTAGAGAACCTCCTTCCAGGCGTTTTCTGCCCCTGTCAATCACTCAACAATAGGCTTAAAGCAAAAAGTTACCATGGTTTCAGTAATGAGCGAGCAATATGAGCTGAACAAAATAATACATTGTTTGGTGGTGAGAGAAATAAGCAACATTGAATGAAGGTATAAAAAACACCAGCAACTTTTATTGCTACTGTATGTCTTTCATTTGTTTGCTTTTTGGAAATTTCAGCTATGGCTTTTTCAGATAAGAGTATATTTACTTATTTACTTACTTATTTACTTGTTAACAGTGATAAACCACTCAGAAAGACCACTATAAAGCTCTTGATTAACAACACTTAGAATAAAGTGAATGTGCCTTCATAACTCCTCTACAGTAGCATGCTTCACGTCTTCGCCCTTTCGGCTTTCTGCCCCTAAGCTAGACGGCCAATCAGTGAGAAAAATAACACTTAGCACCTGGCTAATGCAGAGGCAACAGAGTGGAGTCGTGCTGCAGGCACAACAGGTGACCGTTTGACCTCCAGCCTCCGCTCGCCTTCTGGTAGCACGCTGCACATGATCAAAGCCTGCTTAAGACGGGAGCGGAGATGAGCGTGAGCTGTGGGCCGACCTGTCTGGACTAGGAGGTTAGCCAGTCAGGAAGACATCCTCAGGGCTCTCCCTAAGGCACTTATAGCATCCCATCACGTGAACCACAAACCCAGAGGAAGTCTGAAGCGAGTCTTGTTACCGATACTGCTTTTGAATGTCAGCAGAAAGGCCAGTCAGTTCAGGTGCTCAGGCCAAACCAAGTATGCAGTTCAGTGAATATTTTCTACTCAAGTATAAGGTTTACACTAAGGTTAAAGTCTAAATTATGATCTGCTATACTGAGGAGCTAAACCCAACGCACATGTTATGTGTGTTATCATGCCATTTAATTCCAACCAACACAGGGAAAAGTTATAGCAGTTATAGTGACTGAAAGAAAGCTGTAGGTGTGTGTGGGTCTTTTGGTTACAACCTTACTGAAGGGGTTACTGTATATTGGGAGGCCTAATGGTGCAGACAAAGTGTTTTAACTGAGGGCTGAACAATTTAACACGAGACATAGATCATTAAATCCACATGACAGTCGTTTATCTGGCCATAATGATGGTTCGTTTTCTGTGTGTAAGTATTGCTTCACATCGAGAATTACTTTGGGATGCAGGGACAATTAACACCAAGACCTTTTGGTAGGGATGTAGATATCTATTTTCAGAAATCTTCATGAGATTTTAGCACCATTAATACATGTTTATGTCTCAAATAAAGAGAGCTTTAGCATTCCAGTTGTACACACTTTATAGAAAAAGGCTAAATGTTAGATAGTGCTATTGCAGTTTAATTGTTTCTTTTGGCTGGCCTTAATCTGGCCTGTATGTGGCTGTAGAGAACAATTGGGTTTGGGCCAAGAGGGCTGAGTTGTTCTGCATTGTTACTCATTCAGACAGAAAAGCTGGCCTTCTGCTGATTGTCATCACGCCCGATGGACATGGTCAGAGGAAACAGGCTAACAATTTCAGGAAGTTTTCTTTGGCTAGCAGGGAAAACCTTTCTGAAGTCCAATTTTAGCGTAGTCAGGGCTTCGAGGAGCGTGCTTGCTTGCCCCCTGGCTAAATGTTGCGTGTGCCTTTAGCATGCAGGACAGTGTTATCTTAACCAGCAGGTGCCCATTTTGCAGACTATCTTGCAGAATAAAGTTGCTTCCTTCTCCTTGTCAGTGGTCATCTGGGTGTCTTGCTAGTGAGATCATTTCAAGGGCAAGGTTGGAATTTAAATAATCAGGAACAAAGTATTTTTTGGTGTTATTAGTATTAACAACTTCAGTATCTTCTCTCACTTGTCTTGCCAGGCAGCGCTTCAAACAGGGTTGGCACTTGTGCCGCATTAATTAATTTATAGACACTGACCTCTTGTGCACCACTTCCTTTATTCACTACCTTGATTTTCCCAGGGCCAGCATCTCAAGCAGGTCACCTGTGTTACCCATTTAGTTCCTGTAAAACACAGGGTTTTCAGCTCATTTGGTTCATTAGATCTTTTTGGATTGACAGTGGGTGGGTCAGTGGCTGAGGAATCCACCTGGATGTCTCAGCCACTGATTTCTCTACATTACCCATATTCCCTATTTGTGAGAATCTGTCTTTCTCTATTTCTATTTTTAAAAAATGATATCCTTTCATGTTAGGATCGGCTCTTAACAATTCATATTACATAATGGCATATTGCTATGTAATGGAATAATGCTTAGGAACTGTGGTGTAATGGACCACCCCACACAGGAAGGTCTTGGGTTTACTTGCTACGCGCTTTTATTTCAGCACTTGCACAAGTATCGCTCAGGACTTGACACAGCCAGGTACTCGGTATTCACTCAGGACTTAGAACTGCCTGGTAACTAGAATAAAACATTCAGGACTTTTGATGCTGCCTCCTGGTCTTGTTCCGCCAGCTTCTCACTTGCGTCTCTCCCACGGGCCTGACCCACGCTCCTTTTACTGTGTGGGAGACAGGTGATTATATATTACTACTATATGCTATATACTACATATTACACCTGTTCCCAATCCCCAAGTCCTGTGAACCACGCCTCCCGAACTCACCTCTCATATACAAACAGTGCTAAAGAAGTCAGCTGTGATGACTGCTGATGTCAATATTCTAACTGTATTCTAACTGTAAACACAATGTGTTTACTCACGATGACTGGTGTATGACCTTTTCAGCTATTGACAAATGTACTTCGCCTTGGGTAAAAGTGTCTGCTTAAATGCTGTAAAAATGTAATTTTTCTGCAAACTACCTACAGTTTACTAACTGAACCCAATCACATCCACACAGTCCTGAGGACAGTTTATTGAGCATGTGGATTAGAAATGCTTGTCTGTCACCCCTTTGCTTAGTTCAGACAATAGATTTAGATTGACGGATGGATGGATGGATGGGTGGATAGATAGATAGATACAGTAGCTCGATCAATAAACTAATTGAAACATTTGCTATAGAGCTATTGTCCCATTATATGGCACCACAGTCATTGCATTTTACAGTTACTGTAATATTGAGACATTTCTGGAAAGTTCCTAGGGCTTTTAGAGTTTTTAAATATTAGGCACATGGTTGGACATGGGGTACATTTTGGTCATTTTATTAAAGTAAGTCTTTCTCTCTCACACATACACATTTTTGTCTTTCTACTCTAGGGACTTGAAGAATAATTTGATAAGTACAGTGGAGCCTGGGGCCTTCCGTGGTCTACTGGCTCTCAAGAGACTGTAAGTATGATAAATCCTTGTGAATGTCTTCTCTAAGGGGACAGGGCCCCTGGTTAAAGGGGTTGTTTTTGATGTCGATGTATATTTTCTACTCACCTGTGATGTTGTGAACTCTGATTATACCATCCTTCATCACATACGCAATAGGTTTACAATAGTGATCCACCACCTATTATGGAGGTAAACTGGGTCAAACCAATTTAAAACTTAAAAATAAAAATAATCCCTGATGTAAAGCAAACACAATGCGCTCGCTCAAATTTGACTAATTTATTAATTAAATTTTTATTAAGGATGTCCTGATCTGATATAAAACATTGTTATCGGAGCCGATCCAAGAATTCTTAACTGATCGGTATTGGCAACCGTAGCCCAAAACAGAGCCTGATCTATTTCCGTGTTTGTCCAATTTATATCGGTTGCGCAGATTGTAACATTTTGTCACTGAGATTTTATCGAGATTTTAGCTGTGTAAAATTCTTTAAATTGGAAACTCAAAGCAGCCCAACCGCTACCTGCAAAGCGAAGCTTACTCAGATGAAGAAAGCACCAACATAGCTTTCGCTGGCTGTGTGTGTTTCCAACCACTGCTGTCTTTATAATCCAGTGATCACAAAACACCGTGGGATCAAAACATATGGTTGTCAGGGCAACGTTACGGAAACATATCGTCGTTAAAAATATTGTTAAAAATGTGAATATGGGAACAGACGATTTTTAGCTACCTTATTAGGCCATAGGCTATCCAAATCCACCTCCCTCCCACATTAGCCTACCCAAACCTCAACCTCACCGGCCGCCTATAGCGATCACCTACAGTACGTGTTTGTAGCAGAAGCAATGAACGTTACAAAAACCTTTTTAATGAAACTCTGATGAAGCACAATGAAAACACTAGATAGTAAACCATCACGCATGACTGTCAGGACACATTACTGCTAAACACACTCTAAACAGGAAGTAGAGTAAAGTAATAAATAGGTTGAATTTTTCCTGTGAGATTGCATTATGTTGGCATCATGATTCATTTACATGAAAGTTAAACACCCTGTTTATTATTAATATATAAGAATTCAGACATGTATGCATGTAATGCTAATGTTGTAATGCTAAGTGTGCACTGCAGCACTTAATTAAATGAGTGGTGTTGGGAAAGTCACGTTTTTTATTGTGGAGAGCGAGATATTTGGCACCACAGTCTAGTATTGGGCTTTCTTTAAACTAGCCAACAAATTCGTCTGTTGCTTAAAACAAAGGCGTAGTGCACGCATCTAGGCTACTTTGGGTGGTGGAGGTTAGTCAGCGATACTAAGTATTAGTATGATCGTCATTTTTATCGTAATGATAGTTTCATAAGCTGACGAAAGCTGACTACTTTCATTGACTTCCATTGGAAGAGTTGGCTACATTGACAATGCTTGTAAGTAGGAGAAAAACATAGATTATATAAAATTATGCCGGCCTTATTCTTTTGTTATTTTATGCATTTAGTTCTTATACAGACCCTTTAACCTTTTGTTACCATTTAGAAAACCTTTTAGTAGCCTAAATCTTTAATTTAGAAGGGAAAGCTGGGATTTCGGAACGTGCACTAAATCTTAATGACTTTGGTTGTAGCTGCAGTAGATAAAAGGAAGTCCTATTTTGGTGAGATTATACTTCTACTTGAGTAATTTTCTGGACAAATACTCTCACTCGGGCGTTCTAGATATAGGCTCCAGAGTGAGTGACATGATTGCAGGCTGATAGTTAGTGGTTTCTGGGGCTGGCTGGGCTGCATCCAGTGAGTTAGTGGTGCTGATTCGGGGCGCGTGTGTGCCAGGCTCTGGGAGCAACAGAGTGCTAATTTAAGTGCACCCCAACTGGTGATTACTGGAGTGCTATGCTTATTTTCCCCCAGCTGCTGCAGCACAGCAGCTCTTTAATTACACAGCACGAGGGCACAGAGACACGGATGCCAAAGCACTCAGCCACTTGCATACAACGGACACGTGTGTTTGCACACGCATGCACGCGTTTGCTCGCGCACACGTGTTTGTGCCAGGAATGGTTATGTGGAGGGTGAAAGGTTACAAAGGGTCAGGGCTGATATCCCTGCAGTTAAATAAATATGGCACAACTGTTTTGTTCTATTTGTGAAATGATAAAGCTACAGAAGCTAACAATTATTTACATAGCAAGACAATCTGCATAGTCTTGGCGAGGTTGAGCCCAGTCCAAATGTCAATAAACCGTGTCAGACAAAGGCATCCTAGAGAGCATCATTATCTTGTGTTTTATGTTGTTGTTGTTGTTGCATGATTTTTATGATGTTAAGTTACATTAAGATAAGGACTTAACACATCAAATAATTATGTTATAATGCTAATTTGATTAAATAAGAACACATAATGTCAACACAAAAACGTCTTCAGAAGCAGCCCTTTCTTATTTGTAGAATCAAATGCACTGCCCTGCAAAACATTAAGACTTAGAACGAGTATTAATATATATTTTTACAGTATAGTTTTATAATTATGATATTTAGATTAATTAATAGTCTCCTTAAATGTGTACATTGTGTACAAATGTGTACAAAAGTACATTTGTAAATAAAGTCAGAATATACTGTTTATTATACCTATAATTATAAATCTTGATAAATGTTAATTATCATGTTGCTATTGTTAATAATACAGGTTAAGCATTTTACAATAAAATGTCCACTTAATTAGCCTGTGACTCAGTATGAAAGTTGCTGCTCGGTTGGCTACTGTTGAACGAGGCTACAATGTCAAACCTGCTTTCGATATCAATATGATTAGCAGTCTTTGTGTGCAACTGCATTTATACAGAAAAAGAACATTCTCAGTACATTGTCAATAACTAGTAACCATTTTTTTCTAGGCAAAAAAAGGTTGAGAAGCACTTTCTGATGTTGTTAGAAAATACATGTACGACATAGAGACCAACCGCATATGTTTTTATAAATTAATGCCTTTTTTATATTGTGCTTCAGACACCTGTTCAAGTCTAGGAGTATTAATATAAAACTACAGAGAAATGCTTTTATCTATAAATCGCACTTTAAGCCTTGTGTTTTTCCTCCTTATAGGGACCTATCCAACAACAGAATTGGCTGTCTCTCCCCTGACATGTTTCTAGACCTTGGCAACCTCTCCAAACTGTGAGTACTAATCTCTAAATTGAAAACACACCGCAGCGTATGCTGAATTTACACCGTGTGCGTGTAAAAAATAAATATGATGCTTATTTTAGATAAAAACCACTTCAGTAATGTATCACAAGGTAGTGCGGGTTCAGCCTCATGAGGAATGTACTGTTTCTGTGTGAATGTGTCTTTGCTTTCTTGCGTGTGTGTTTTTCCCAACAGAAATCTATCTGGAAATATATTTTCCACCTTGGCCATGGGATTGTTCACAAACCTCATAGCTCTCAGAGTACTGTAAGACAATAACACACACACACGGACAGACTCATTCACACAACTAACCATGCAAAAAAACACACACTCCAGTAAATATATATAAATGCAGATAATTGACACATTCACACTGTAGATCACTCGTAACACACACACAGCGACTCAGTTGTAACTGCAGTTGTATTTCCCACCAGGCATTTTGGTACAGAGACCCTGTACTGTGACTGCCAGTTGGAATGGCTGCTTCTGTGGGCCAGAGCCAGCTCTGTACGCATCGGCAACGACACCACCTGCATGTTCCCCACCCGTCTGCACGGCCTGGAGTTCCGCAACCTCCGCGAACAGCAGCTGCGATGCGGTAAACATTTAGAAACAGTAGAGCTATAGTAGTACAAGGGAGAGGAAAGTTGTGATATTGTATTTGCAGTCACGTCTCAAAGGGCTTTGACCCAAGACCCCCAAAAAGTGGATTGTACTAAAGACCAATGTTGCACATTAGTCTTTTTAAAAGCTCATTTTTGTTGTATTTACATGCCGAAACCAACTGGGGTCATTTTGAAATACAGCCACGGTTATTCAAACTCTATTACTATTTGGTTTTCTGTACAATGGTCGATAGAGAAATAATAATGAGCCCATGTCAAAATTCATATTAAATAAATGTAATACAATGTGACCATAATGTACTAAATGAATGGCCTTTACATAGAAGGAGAAACCGCCCCCGACATCCAGCCCCCAGAGAGCTATGACAAATGGTTAGGCTCATGCTACTGTATGTTCAGTACATACTGGCCTGTCACAGGAGGAGCTGGTATTTCCTGTGTTCCTGTCTGTCCATGTGGCCTGAGCAAGGGAAAAACCTTCCACGGTTTTCCAGTTGGACGTCCACAGCTGCTAGTGCGTGGCTACTTTGGTTATTATTTTCTACAAAAAAGTGCAATGAGGTTGAAGTTATGTTATGTTGGACTTTAGGTAGGGCAGTATTTATGGTCATCAACAGAAATATAACCTCTTCCTCCTTCAAAATGACTGCATTAGGTTCCTACACCTCTCCTGACAATGTGTAATAGTTACGTACTAAATTATGACCCACATCAAATAATAACATAATAATTTGCATTGGCGGAACTGGCTCCTACTGTATTGACTGGGGTGAAATTGACCCCAACACATGTGTGACGTTTCAAGCCTTAAAATATATTTAATTTAATAATTGGCTGACATCACACTGACACACTGTTCACTGTTTTGATCAGGGTTAAAAGACAGAAAACAATTTCATCAGGTTACTAGGAACAAATTGATTGACAAAATGACCCCACTAGGATGAGGGTTAAGTCGGTCTATTTGGATAATAAGCTTCCATTACTCATGGTTACATTTGCACCAGCTGTGAAGCGTTTGACAGTTTTGTACTAAATCATTGCTTCTTGGCAGACTTATCTGATAGATTGCCCTGGGCCAAAATTGTCTGCTGTGACAGCCCTGTACCTGTATAGATGGATGGATATGCTCATATCATGGTATTGGGCTAGACTAATGATTTTAGAAGAAGGTCCTGTGGTTTTAAAGTTGTACTAAATGTTAAATGGTATTCAAGATTTTAACAAATAGATTTAAAAAATTGACATGTTACTGTAACTTGACTCTTAAAACCGTTTAAATCGCGAAATATCCATTTCAAATGCTGTAGCTTGTTTACTCTTGTGTTCTGACAATTGGTTCAGGGAAGGAGGGGTCTTCAAATGCGATATTGCTCATACAAGCTTTAGTTCCACTTCTGTGGATTTGTTTGTCTGGTGTGGCAGAAGTAAGTCAGTGGACACAATATTCTCCCAATGCTTATTGTTATTGCTATAAGAGCTAGACGCCTGCACATTTCAAAGTAACGGGCATAGAGAGGTTAAATACATGAAACCACATCCCTTTGCTGTAATGTATCATTACTTCAATCTGAATAGGCATTAGTAAGTAAACAGGCTTCATGTCACCAGCTCCAGTCTCCGCGATCTGCCCTGTAGGGGCTAGCACCCTACACCCTGAAGCCTGCCCCCTGGTTCAAGTTATTGGCTACATTAGAGAGGCTTTTTTTTTTGCGAAAGGTTAGGGAAAGGCAACCTTTTGGTCGGCCCTCCCTCCCTCTATATCTGTGCAGTGAACCATGGGGGAATTGTATCTCATATGTGATACAATCATTCTCCTCTTCTCCTTACATTTTCTTCACACAGGTGATATTGCTCTGGAATGAGAATCCCTGGTAGGGTAGGGAGGTGTGTGTGTGTGTGTGTGTGTGTGTCGGGGGATATTATTGTCTGCATGTGTGAATGCATTGTTCCTACAGACCCACTTTGGGGTGATCTACAATAATAGCAACAACATATCTCACCCCCCATTGTGCCCACCCTCACCTGCTGTGTGGGTTTTGCATACACAGCCCTGCAGGCCTTAAACAACTCTCTGTCTGTGTCGCAGTCATTCTGGAGTCGGAAACGTGTGTTTTTCATTCACACAGCGCAACCGTAAGCAATTACGGACTGGTTCTGTACAGTCCAGAGCACCAGGAGTGGACTCCACTGGTGAGACGAGCAGTGCTGCTTTCAGACCCTACTGTGTCCATTATGGGATTACAATGATAACATTCTGGGCTTCCCATTTTTACTGTCTGCCGGTCCTAGCAGTCCTCTGCAGCACAGCTCCACCATACAATGGCCCATTCATTCACTTGGCAACAAGCAGCCTCGAACTGGACGCACAGTGCCTGACTATCATGTTTTGTAATGTTATTTATCAGCAGATATTTCTGTATTTTTGTAGCCCCGTGTACACTGGCCGGGACATTGGCAAAGCCCTATCTCAGCACCTGCCACTGCAGGGCAGAAGCTACTTTTTAACGAAAACATAGACGGGAGATTAAAATGTCTTTCTTCAAATTCGTGCAAAATAAAATATGAAAATGTGTCCTCAGAGGTTTGGAGAAACCGAATGAGCCACAGAAGTTAAGTCTGTTTCTTAGTCCTTGGCTCCGATGTGATGAGTAGCAGATGTTGGGGCCATACATTCCACCATGGAGACCCCTCTGTTCCTCCAATAAAGATCAGATATAGGTCGCAAACCAGGGGGAACGGCGAACAGGAGGGGGGGGGGGGGGGTCCTGTGTAGCTAAGGTGCTTCCTTCGAGGAGGTCAGAATGTCGGTTCTATTCATCTGTTGTAGAAACCCACGGCACAGATTTAAAATGCAGAGCTCGCATGGGATGGGAATATTCTCTGTTGGGGTGTTTGGGTTGTACAAGTCCCTACTCTCTAAAGCAATATTTAGTGCATGATGACATGGCAGTGCAACGGGGCCTTTCATGGGCACTGTGTCGACAAATGAAATTCCAAGCCCAGTCTTGTGTGTCATCGCCCGTGGGCGTGTCTCTAATAATTTCATGACTTCAAAATATAGCCTGCCGTGTCACTTGTGGCTTTGAAGTTGAACCACGGATCTCTTTTGAAAATCGGCTGCTCCGAGAGGGTTGTTCTGACTGTCGAAACAGACGCAGGAGCATCCACTCGCCAGCCGAGTATCATAAAACTGGCTCATTTAATTTGAAAATCAGTATGGGTGAACGATTAAAATATATATAGGACCATTAACCTTTATCTGGGCATCCATATGCAGACTGTGTCTGTCCATCTACTAGCTGTATCCATTATTGCTATATCATGGATGGATGGATGGATATAGACGTGGTACATTTACAATAATTGGATCATGTACTCACCCCTGGCAAGACTGGAACAGGTGATTCTCATCATGGTATAACTGTAGCACCAGAGAAAACATTTCAAAGGCCTGAACATTCGTTTACAACAAAAAACTGAATAATAACATTTTAGGGAGCTATTAAGCACTTGACCACTTTTAATATGAATATTTAGGATGTTATTACTAAGCCATACTGTCCCCATGTGGACAACAAAATGCCTTATTTACTATAGCTCTCCTTCTGAAACCAACACACCCTGTGCACCGATGCACACAACAATCTGACGTGCACGGACGAGGCAGGGCCTCGCAGCCACACACTCGTGATCCCGGGCACAAAGATCGCCATCAGGCAAGTCCACCGTCGGGGGGGGGGGGGGGGGGGGGGGGGGGGGGG
>JAODLI010047542.1:0-16929 GCA_027575585.1 Percopsis omiscomaycus
AATAATAAAACCTACAATAACAATAGGTGTCAGCACCTTCGGTGCTTGACCCCTAATAATCTAGTGACGATTATAAAAGAAATCCCCTATCTGCAGGAGCGGGCCAGCAGCAGAAACTTTGGGGGCTAGTATGCCATGTAATGCAAATGCAATCTTGATAACCTTAATAAAACAGTTAAATGAATATATTCATATTCGAGGTTTGCAGTGATACTTTCCCATATGTTTTCTCAATTCTCTAGACTTTGTGGCCTTTATAAAAACTTTTACTGGCTCTCTCAGAATGTAGTATCTTTGATGTAAACAAGTTGTCCTGCTGTTGTCATGTGATATCAATGGTTCGTTATGAGTGGTTCAACCCATTTAATGTCTCTGCCATGGTGATTTATTCACGCACACTAAGGAGATTGATTAAAAGCACATTCGTTATTTTCAATATATACCAAAATAGGCTATATATCATTATTTATTGGAAGAAACAAAGCAATTCTATGTAAAATCAGACATTCTACACCCCCATATAGCTGGAATGGAATAACTCTTGTTTCATAACCACATTTTTCAACTGTGGCATTGGCAGTCGAATTTGCCATTTGTCATAAATCTATGGATTAAGTAGTGGATTATGTAGCAATCCGGCTTTAGAAGGATTTGTGTTGTTAAATGATATAGGATATAGCATATAATTTTATATATATATATATGGTTTATCCACATCTTATGGAAGATGGGGATAAACTTCAGCTCCATTACCTTATGTTAGTTGTATAGTAAGTTTACATTAGGTTGTTAGTTGGATTATTGCTATATTTGAACATTTGAACATAAGTAGAGAGACGTAACCAGCTAGCGTAAAATAACATGACACCACAGAGAAAACAGAGACAGAAAAACAATATTGTTTTTTTTGTCTCTTGTATCTTTTACTCTGTTAAAAGGCTTTTTACTCTCTTCCTCAGGTCAACTCTGGTCAGCCTGTGATGTTGACCCAAGGATTGCCTATGTCATCTCAGACACCCAGAGGGCCAATTTTGACCCCAGCCTCAACTGTAAGGCTGGTACCTACTGGCAACAAGGTAACAATATTATTGTTAGACCCAATATGAAGTAAGATAATTATGCATTTACATTCACATGGATGTTTATTGGTTAACAACGGCTAGAGAACATTGTTGAATATTCCTCACAAAATTCAAATGGTTGAATTTCCGTCATGAACTTTATGGGTCCTCGTGACAACTTTGTTTCTTGTGAGGATAGGGGCCTATGTACCAATACACCACACATGCCCTTTCATGTGCGTAGGTGTACATATTGGAATATTCCTGTTTTGATATGGCTAATGTTATTATGCATAAATAAGGTTCCACTAGCTAGGTTTACATGTTTGAAGCTAGATTCTAAATTTTTATATATAGATGTAGATATGTGTATGTGTGAATCACGAGCTATAAATGAAAAACATATTTTAACTTAACTTTTTGATCTGCATTTGTATCGTTCAAAACTGTGGGGTCACTTACAAATGTCATGTTTTCAATTAAAACATACATCAAATGAGTTGCAAAGTGATTAGCAAATATAGTCGAGACATTGACATGATTAGATATGATTTTAATTGTGTCCTTCAAACTTTGCTTTCATCAGTGAATCCTTCATTTGCAGAAATTACAGCCTCTGAAGAGATTTCACTCCATGCTTCCTGAAGCACCTCCCACAAGTTGGTTTGGCTTGATGGGCACTTCTTGTGTCCCATACAGTCAAGCTGCTCCCACAAAAGCTCAATAAGGTTGACATCTGGTGACTGCTGGCCACACCATTATAGACAGAATACCAGCTGACTGCTTCTTCCCTAAATAGTTATTGCATAGTTTAGAGCTGTGCTTTGAGTCATTGTCCTGTTGTAAGAGGAAATTGGCTCCAATCGAGCACAGTCCACAGGGTATGGCATGGCATTGCAAAATGGAGTGATGGCCTTCCTTCTTCAAGATCCCTTTTACCCTATATAAATAAATATAAAGACCATCACATTGCCTCCACCATGCTTGACAGATGGTGTCAAGTATTCCCCCAGCATCTTTTAATTTGGTCTGCGTCTCACGAATGTACTTCTTTGTGATCCGAACGCCTCAAATTTAGATTGGTCTGTCCTTAACACTTTTTTCAAATCTTCCTCTGTCCAGTGTCTGTGTTCTTTTGGCCATCTTCATCTTTTCATTTTATTGGCCAGTCTGAGATGTATCTTTTTCGTTTCAACTCTGCCTAGAAGGCCAGCATCCTGGAGTCGCCTCTTCACTGTTGACATTGAGACTGGTGTTTTGCGGGTAATATCTAATGAAGCTGCCAGTTGAGGTCTGTTTCTCAAACTAAAGACACTAATGTACTTGTCCTCTTGCTCAGTTGTGTGTGCACTGGGGCCTCCCACTTCTCTTTCTATTCTTGTAAGAGCCAGTTTGCGCTGTTCTGTGAAGGGAGTAGTATACAGCGTTGTACGAGATCTTCAGTTTCTTGGCAATTTCTCGCGTGGAATAGCCTTAATTTTTCAGAACAAGAACAGACTGAGTTTCAGAAGTTTTTAAAAGTTTCTGGCCATTTTGAACCTGTAATCGAACCCACAAATGCTGATGCTCCAGATACTTTACTAGTTTAAAGAAGGCCAGTTTTATTTCAACAGTTTTCAGATGTGCTAACATACAGTCATTGCAAAAGGGTTTTCTAATGATCAATTTGCCTTTTTAAAATGATAAACTTGGATTAGCAAACACAATGTGCCATTGGAACACAGGAGTGATGGTTGCTGAAAATGGGCCTCTATACGCCTATGTAGATATTCCAGTAATTCCAGCTACAATAGTAATTTACAACATTAACACGGTCTACACTGTATTTCTGGTCAATTTGATGTTATTTTAATGGATGACAAATGTGTGTTTCTTTCAAAAACAAGGACATTTCAAAGTGACCCCCAACTTTTGAATGGTAGTGTATTTTTTTCAATAGATATCTACCTCCACAAACATGACCTTACTTTGAATGATTATTAAATGTTGTCAGATTGTTTTCATGTGTTGTTATGATGTAAAACTGCTTGTGTGTACTTATTTAGTATGTTGTGTTTTTGTGTACAGGTAAATGGTATACCAACCTACACTCTTGCCACTGTACAGTTGACTGTCCCAATTCCACCTGCCGTTGCCCCAACGACCCACAACAAACCACCCCTTGTGGTCACAGTTCCCCAACAATTCAGCCAAGTACAGCCTTTTGCTGGGCAAAACAGTGTATTACTGACCAAAGAAAACCCGGGTTCAGTCTTGGGGGCGGGGAATGCAAAGGAACTAGCTGCAAAGAGCCAACACCTGGTAAGAAATCCAAAAAGTATAAAACTATTAAGTCCGAATTATACTTCCAATTCATAATTTTAATACAGATTTCTCTATGGGAAGAAATGACCTATACTAGTCGCTGGTGCATTTGGGTTTGTAGGAATTCTGTTACCTTTCTGCTGTCATACCGTGTGTAGTTTTCATCACCACCTCATTCATTACATTAGAAATATCTTTTCTGTAGCCAAAACACAAGATGTCACATTTTTTGGTTCTGCTTACTGCTTAGGTTAATGAGTTATGTGACCATAGTTTTATGCATTTGCAATTTCTCTGCATTTTTCTCTATCCATCTTGCCCTTGATCCTGACCAGTTTCCTGCTGTGTGTCTGCGCTTGTCTCTCACATAGGCGTAGATTTCGGGGGGAAATGGGGATACGTCCCCCTCAATATTTAGAATATGTGCATTTGTCCCCCCCCCAATAAAAACAAAAAAAGAGGACATTTATTTAGAAAAAACGCTAGAAGGTTACTCATAGACGCAGCAATGCCTCCGACAGGGGCGGGTCTTTTTTTTACTCCCAAAAAAAAAATACAACCACTGAATCTCTTGTGGAAAACGTAATTATCTCCGCCACACACACACACACACACACACACAGTGTTGTGAACTCAGTCAGCAGCTACATCGCGTCTCCTCCTCTCCTCTGGCACCGTGCGCATGCAGGCAGGTTGATTAACCATGGAGGAGCCAGAAGGGAAAAGGAGGAGGAAGTTCAATATTAGGAAATTTTTTCTCAAAAAGTCTCAAAACCAAGTAAGTTGTGAGCCACTAGGTATGTTTTTCGAGTTTACTTGTAATAGTGTTGTTTGCTAGTTTGCTAACTAATCTTAAGGGACTGTTGCCTGGCAATACCTGCCCATAATATTTTGAATTGTCACCTGGTGCCTGAATTTTGTGTTTTCCTTTACATAAATGAAGACATTTAGACCATGAATTGATGAAGAAAAAGCACAAATTGTTGCAGAAAAATTCACCAGAATGCAGGAAATTAAGTGTTTTGATGCTCAAAATTTCCTGGGGGAGGATCCTCAGACCCCCTGCTTAATGTGTCCCACCCCCTTCAATGTTCAAATGAAATCTACGCCCATGGTCTCTTACATGTCTAATGAGTTTGTAAAATTAGTTGTTATACTTTTTTAATATATAACCAAAGTGGAAATAATTTTGCTTTCCTCTTTGACATAGATTATCACCACATCTGGACATGTCCACTGCACGCGCTGTCAAACTGTGCTTTCTGATAAAGGGATATTCCAACATTTGCTACACGGGCTGCAATGTCTGTTCTGTCCTCTGGTCTTCTACTCTCTTAAACAACTGTTGGATCACAGTGAAGTGGAACACAGCCTTTCTGAGGCTGCCAACAGAGTACGGGTTAGCAAACAGCACCAGTTGGCCACCACGGAAGATGGAAAATTGGTGATACCCAAAATCCACATGAAGTCAACAGTGTCGAGAGGTCTACTTGGCTGTAAAGAACTGCGTCTGGCACTTGTCAATGAGAGCGCAGTAAACAATGTGAACAAGGTGAATGGGGAGTCTGCGTGACTGGGCTTATGTTACAAAGGGGTAACCACCTCTACCTCATGCACATATGACAATTCTGGTGTTCTCTAGCAAATGCCAATCAAGCTGTGCTGGGCTGGGAGCACAGGTCCTATTAGAGGATGTCTGGCCCTCATCAGCTACTGGTGTGCATTTCAGAAACATGCACACCAGTAGCCCACTGCAGGTCATTTTGTAGGGCTCTGGCACTGCTCTTCCTGTTCCTCCTCGCACAAAGGATCAGATACCGGTCCTGCTGCTGGGTTGATAGCCCTGTATAGCCCTGTATCTCCTCCATGCTCTATACTGGGAGACACAGCAAACCTTCTTGTGATGGCACGTATGGATGTGCCATCCTGGAGGAGCTGGACTACCTGTGCAACCTGAATGGGCTGCAGGTACAGCCTTATGCTACCAGTAGTAACAAAGACAAAATGCAAAACTAGAGAAGAATCAGTCAGAAAGGATAAGGAGAGAGCAATTGTCTGTGGCCAACACATGTAAAACATTCCCTTTTTGGTGGTTGTCTCACTGTTGCCTCTCCGGTGCCCCTGTTGTCATAATACCCTGCAGTTTAATTGACTTGGTGTTATACTGTGGTGATTACATGTTCCCTTAATTCTTTTGAGCAGTGTGTGTATATATACAATGCACATATACAATTAATTACGTGTATGGTATATCTTTTTTTAATAATCTGGCACGTTTACATTTTTCTCACGCTCTTTTCTACGTCCCTTTCTAGGTCATATACCTTCATCTTGGTGAAGACCTCGGTAAGACT
The DNA here is from genome assembly GCA_027575585.1 of Percopsis omiscomaycus. Lineage (NCBI taxonomy): Eukaryota > Metazoa > Chordata > Actinopteri > Percopsiformes > Percopsidae > Percopsis > Percopsis omiscomaycus. Next base: position 5,720 of record JAODLI010047542.1, read on the forward strand.
TTTATCCTTCCCGCCCCTCCATCTGGCTGTCCTTTCTGCCCCAAAGAGACCCTGCTCCCCGGAGTGTACGAGCAGCACCTTCGGCTGCGTCATCACATCCAGCCAACCATCCATGCCATCCTGAAGACACCGGCATTCAAGTGTGTCTACTGCCTAGGCGTTTACGCTGAGAAGTCCACCGCCCGCACCATTTCTATCCACGTGCAGAAGTGCCGCTGTGCACCAAGAGGTGCCAAGGAGGCTGAGAAAATTCTACACCCTGACACAAACCTCCCACCAGTTATGAACGGGGGCCCAGATGGAACAAGGTCAGCAGTCGTCATGTTATTAATACACTATGTTATCAACTGCTAAGTTTACATGCACATACATATTCTGTAGTGTTTTTCTTGATGTTAATATTGCCGAGAGGGATTGGTAAGCTTGAACACGTAGCATAATGAAATGCCTTTAGTGACTGCATTGTTTCTCAAAAATCTTAAATAAAACAATTATTTAATTACTTTTCATTATTAATGGTTTGAATCATTGAAATAATTATCACGGCGACCTTTCTGCTCTTAGCGAAGGAGGACCGTTGTCCAATATAGGGAAGTGTCGGCCCGAGAACTGTTGTGACCCATCCTCAGTTTTGACACTGGCAATTCCACTAAGCATAGATCTGAGACCCCGAGAGGAGAGGAAGCGCTTCCTCACTAAATACTTCAACACAAATCCCTACCCTACAAGCAAGGAGATGGAGGTAAAGCATTTTATCTGCATGTTTTGTCCAGCTACTTACTCATTTAAAAGGCATTATGCCTGTGTAGCAAAAGTTAAAGTGGTCACAATGCATAGTGGTCTATAGTACGCAATGTATTATACTAAAACATCTGGGTACATCCATCAAACAATTTGTCTAATAGTGGTGGGACGTTAATCCAATGCTTTGAGTTAAAAATAGGGGAGGTGAAGATGCAGCGGTGCTCATGTCGGTACAGTCCCACCGACAACTTTGACGAAAGCTAGCTTTGCCGAGAAGATAATACATTTTGAAGCTACTAAAAAAGGAGAATGCAGTTATGTTATGTTAAGTTATGTTATGTTATTACGTCCATGAATCTTCTCTTGCATGTGGTTGCTAGTTTTGTGTTCCACTTCGGACGTTAAAAGTGTACAGACAGGAGGGGGGAGCCCGTTAAGGCGAGTTCTGTCAGGAAAGGCAGCAAAACCAACCAATAAACCAAAATAACTCAAGTCAGCACCTAGTTTTGCTGCCTCATTTAAGCCAAATTTGACTTATAACACCAGATTTTAGCTTCTGGCCATGGCATAATATTTTTATGGGAGGAATAATGTGACACACATAAGTTTACAATCCACACTCAAAACCATAAATTAGACCCAATCATATTATGTCCAAAAATGTATAATAAACTCTAACCCTAACCCTATACGCAGAGGTCAATAGTGACTGTCCTACTTATCAGAGAATAAAAGAAAAATATTAACCTAAATTAATATCCAGGTAATTATACAAGTACAAAATATAACTCATATACACCTGGTTAGAGAGACCTGTGTTTGATTTTATATATAAGTATATATTTTATATTTTATATATAAGTATGTTGTTGCTATAAATCTATTTGGACTGCACTATAATAATTATTGGAAAGCTAATAATTTTGCTGAAAAACAATGTTTTTGGCCATGGAATTTAGACTTTTTTTTTAATTCAAAAACATTTCCGATTTTCATGGAACCCGATGGTGCCCATGCAAACAAAATGGACATTTTCATTATACACTGCTCAAAAAAGGGAACACGTAATCATCACAGTATAACACCAATTTAGGGATATCAATCTGTCCAGTTAGGAAGCATATTATTGTGAATCAATTTCACATATTTGGTGCAAATGAAAGTGACACTGGAGAGAAAACGGCAAGACGACTCCCAAAAAGGGAATGGTTTTACAAAAACAGACTCCATGAGGGCCCGACGTCCTCTAATGGGACCTGTGCTCGCAGCTCAGCACCATGCAGCTCGATTGGCATTCGCCAGAGAACACAAGAATTGGCAAGTCCGCCATTGGCACTCCGTTCTCTTCACAGATTAGAGCAGGTTCCCACTGAGCACATGAGACAGGTGGTGAACGTTATGCTGCCTGCAACATCATCCAGCATGTGATAGGAAGAGTCCTGGTGGAGGAGATCCCAAAGGACGTTGTCAAGAGTGCATACAGGCACGTGGGGGCCATACACACTACTGAGTCACATCATGAGTTGCCATGATGAAATGGAACAGCCTGTGATTTCATTTGATTACATTTATTTTCGGTGTGAGTTTGAATCCAACCCTCAATCAGTTGGTGATTTTTGGTTTCCATTGACCGTTGTTATGTCACGTACAATTACACAATGTACAGTAAAGATTTTGATCTTTAATGTATTTCGTTCATCGAGACCCAATGTGTAATTTCAGTGTTCCCTTGATTTCTTTTTGAGCAGTGTACTATTCTATACATTTTTACAAGGCAGGCCAATGTTTCCCACAGGATTTTGTAAGATTGTGGTGGGTGGACCTTGGATCTTCTAGGGGTGTCCTGGGCCATGCTTATGGAGCTAAATCCAGGCCAATAGTTTTGTAATTGAAAAACTACAATTTGAAACTGAAATTTCAAGTTTTGATGCTGAAATACAACAATGTATTCAAACTAAGTATAGGAAAAGATTTTTTTCTGTTTAAATATAATTTTAATTTAATTCGGGAATTATTTTGAATAAATTAACTTTCATAAATATTTTGATATTTGAGGTCTTGTTTTTTTTCAGTTGCAGATTTTATACAGCCATGGAAAAAATGAGACCACTGCCCATTTAAAAAAATAATAATATCTATATACAATTATATTTAATGCATTTATATATTTTTTTATTATTTAATATCATTTTTTACATTTTTGATATATAAATAGATAATAGAATATGCAGTGGTCTCTTTTCCATGGCTGTGTCAGATTCAGATCTTATTTTTTCGGTTGCAGATCTTTTTTCACTTTTAGATCTTCTTTGCGCTTTCACCTTTATCTGGAAATTTCTCTAGCTTAACGTGATTTTATGTTCCGATTACTTAATGTGCCTGCTGATGAAGTTGGATATAACTCGAGTGATGTAGGCTAATATTCTTTTCCGAATGTAAGCACATTTTTAGCCACTTTGGAGAAATTTGGTGATCATTGATCGCTGTCTTGGAACATTAAGTCACTTTAAGCTTTTTCCTTATAATGGGCGGCAATGAAGAGAGCGCTTAATATAACGTCCATAGGATTTTTTATTTTTTATTTTTTTATTTTTTTATTTTTTTCGACAGGTGAACGTGTTTATGGCAAGAATGTCTAGAGAAATTTGGTGATCATTGATTGCTGTTTTGGAACATTATGCCACGTTAAGCATTTTAGTGATATTCAAGTTTGATCATTGATACTCAAGTTCAGTGACAGGACTATGTGAACTGCAGGTTGTCCTGGTAGAGCGGACACCATCGCAAACGGACCATACTACGCTGTGTTTACAGTGCTATCAGCCTTTGCTGTCAATATTCATTATTCCATGCTAAATTAATTTGTAATTCAATTCCCCTCTCAGTTGATTCCATGTCCCCCAAGCTAGATCAAGGCCAAAGTCTGCAACTGAACAAATATGATCTGAAAGTGAAATAAATATCTGAAACCGCAAAAATAAGATCTGAATCATAAAAACATAAGAAAACATAAGACCAACTGAAAAAATAAGACCTCAAATATGAAAATATAAATGAAAGTGAAAAATGAAAATAATTTACTCTAAAGAATTCCGGAATTGGATACAAATTGGTTTTAAAGCACCTTTCAGGAAACCAAAGGACACTGTACAGTAGTATGGAACAAGAGACGAGGATAAAATAAACGGTGATACAAACATTAAAAGAATTAGATATAAATATGATATGCAGAATAGTAAAAAATATATGTAAAGGAGCATGCTACACTGAGGGGAAAGACAGTCTGAACAAGTCAGTTTTGAGTCTGCGGGTTTCTGGAGGGGGATTGTTGTAATTGTACAACACCTAGATTTCTGACCTCAGAGGATGGACAGATGGAGCAGCCGTCAATGGCCAAGACAAAGTCACCTACTTTATTGAGCAGAGGCTTCGGAGCCTCCAACATCACCTCCGTTTTATTGCTGTTGAGCTTGAGTAAATTTAAGGTCATCCAGTTTTTGATGTTCTTACGAGGAGAGGAGTATGTCATAGTAAGACACCAACTCCTCGATTGAGGAGGTAAGAGGATCTGGGTTATTTTGTGTATTACTGACTGATTTAATGTCCCTATAAGTAATGGTCTGCTTTTGATGGCACTTTGTTAGGGAACAGCGATTACACGTGATTGCAAGATGCTGAAAATTATTGTTGCCTTAGCTAACGTTAGATTAACGATAATTATCAATGATAACTTCTGCAATACCTTTATCTGTTTGGATAACTGCAGTGGATACACATGAACTAAGATCCAACTTGCAGTGGATCTTAGCTAATGTTACTTACCTCAAACAATGTTGTCATCAACAAGAGAAAAGGTGTCTTGAGTTAGATGCAGCCAGAAATGTTCCAGTGCATATGTGTGTGAGCCATAGTGTGTGAGTGTGGGAGTTGGGGTCACTTGGGGTCATGTTTTACATGAAAACATGCATCAAATGAGTTGCAAAATGAATTGGAAATATAGTCAAGAAGTTGACGAAGTTAGAAATAATTATATTTAATCTAAATAAGTGTGTCCTTCAAACTTGGCTTTCGTCAAAGAATGCTCCATTTGCAGCAATTACAGCCTTGTAGACCTTTGGCATTCTAGTTGTCAATTTGTTGAGGTAATCTGAAGAGACTTCCCCCCATGCTTCCTGAAGGACCTCCCACATTTTGGATTGGCTTGATGGGCTCTTTTTACGTTCCATACAGTCAAGCTGCTCCCACAAGAGCTCAATACGGGGTATGTCGTTGCAATATTGAGTGATAGCCTTCCTTCTTCAAGATCCCTTTTACCCTGTAAGAATCTCCCACTTTACCACCATCAAAGCACGCCCAGACCATTACATTGTCTCACAAATGTTCTTCTTTGTGATCCAAACGTCTCAAACTTAGATTGGTCTGTCCATAACACTTTTTTCAAATCTTCCTCTGTCCAGTGTCTGTGTTCTTTTGGCCATCTTTAATTTTATTGGCCAGTCTTGGATGTAGCTTTTTTCATTGTGTGGCACACAAACACTGGCCACACGGGTATTCGGGTTTCCTCCATGCGTGGCACATCTTGACATACACACACAGGACTTAACACTGCCCGCAATACAGGTCCATCAACGAGAGCTACCGTGTGGAAGATCCGTCTCAACCACCCCCTGGGAGTTCTCCCCAGCTGTGTTCACTCATTGCTTAAAAGAGAGACAGGTGATTAGTAATTGCCCTCACCTGCCTCTCAGCCCCGTGAACCACACCTCCACACGTTCCCTCCCACCTGCATCAGAGCTAAACCAGGCCCCCACCTCACCCCATTGCAACTCAGCTTAGAGGGCCAGCATCTCTGAGTCGTCTCTTCACTGTTGACATTGAGACTGGTGTACTATTTAATGAAGCCAGTTGAGGAACTGTAAAGGCATCTTTTTCTCAAACTAGAGACTAATGTACTCTCCTCGTGCTCAGTTGTGCAGTTGGGGCTCCACTCCTCTTTCAATTCTGGTAAGAGCTAGTTTGCGCTGTTCTGTGAAGGTAGTAGTATACAGCGTTGTACAAGATCTTCAGTTTCTTGGCAATTTCTTGCATGGAATAGCCTTCATTTTTCAGAACAGGAATAGACTGAAGAGATTCAGAAGAAAGTTCTTTGTTTCCAGACATTTTGAGCCTGTATTCGAACCCAAACATGCTGTTGTCCAGATACTAGTCAAAGGGCAGTTTTATTGCTTCATTAATCAGCACAACAGATTATCAATTTTCCTTTTTTATATGATAAACTTGGATTAGCTAACACAACGTGCCATTGAAACACAGGAGTGATGGTTGCTAAAAATGGGCCTCTGTATGCCTTTAAAAATAGTTGTTTCCAAAAGTCGTTTCCAGCTACAATAGTCATTTACAACATTAACAATGTCTACACTGTATTTCTGATCAATTTGATGTTATTTTAACGGACAAAACATTTTCTTTAAAAACTACTTTTAAACGGTAGTGTGTATGTGTATACACCATCAGCCATAACATTAAGACCACCTGCCTAATATTGTGTAGATCCCCCTTTTTGCCACCAAAACAGCCCTGACCCGTCGAGACATGGACTCCACTAGACCTGTGAAGCTGTGCTGTGGTATCTGGGACCAAGACGTTAGCAGCACTTCCTTTTCATTCCTGTAAGTTGCGAGGTGGGGCCTCCACGGATCGCCCTTGTTTATCCAGCACATCCCACAGATGCTCGATTGGATTGAGATCTGGGGAAATTGGAGGCCAAGTCAACACCTTGAACTCATTGTTGTGTTCCTCATACCATACCTGAACCATTTTGCTTTGTGACAGGGCGCGTTATCGAGGCCAATGCCATCAGGGAATACCGTTTTCATGAAAGGGTGTACATGGTCTGCAACAATGCTTAGGTAGGTGGGACATGTCAAAGTAATATCTCCATTAATGGCAGGACCCAAGGTTTCTCAGCAGAACATTGCCCAAAGCATCAAACTGCCTCCGCCGGCTTGCTTTCTTCCCATAGTGCATCCTGGTGCCATGTGTTACCCAGGTAAGTGACGCACACGCACCCGGCCATCCACCGTGATGTAAAAGAAAATGTGATTCATCAGAACAGGCCACATTCTTCCAGTGCTCCGTGGTCCAGTTCTGATACTCGCATGTCCATTGAAGGCGCTTTCGGCAATGGACAGGGGTCAGCATGGGCACCCTGACTGTTCTGCGGCAACGCAGCCCCATACGCAATGAATTGCGATGCACTGTATGTTCTGACAACTTTCTATCGGAACCAGAATTAACTTTTTCAGCAACATGAGCTACAGTAGATCTGTTGGATCGGACTACAAGGGCCAGCTTTCGCTCCCTGTGCATCAATGAGCCTTAGCCACCCATGACCCTGTCGCCAATTCACTGTTTTTCCTACCTTGGACAACTTTTGATAGGCACTGACCACTGCAGACCGGGAGCACCCCACAACAGCTGCAGTTTTGGAGATACTCTGACCCAGTCGTCTAGCAATCACAATTTGGACCTTGTCAAAGTCGCTCAAATCCTTACTCTTGCCCATTTCTCCTGCTTCTAATACATCACATCAACTGACAGGTGCCATAATAACGAGATTATCCGTGTTATTCACTTCACCTGTCAGTGGTCATAATGTAATGGCTGATCGGTGTGTATGTAGTATATGTGTATACATACATACATACATACATACATACATACATACATATTCATCATATTATGAGAGAGCACACTGAATTAGACAACCTCCACCACAGTCACAGCCATATGTACTCCACAATGCATTCCACACTTGCAGACACAAACTGTAGTGCAACTTGTGATACTAAAAAATTGGCTTGCCACTTTTATATTTTTGCTCTTCGTGCTGGGTATCTATTGTTTATGTTGGGTTTATAAATGTGGATTTATTAAATTTACATTTACAGCATTTAGCAGACGCTTTTATCCAAAGCGACTTACAATTAGTACATTTGTCGACAGTTGAACCGGTTAACCACCAGTTTTTGCAAGCAGATAACATTCTCTTAGAATAAGCGCAGCATCATGTAACAAGGTTACTTCACTTATGCATTTGCACAACATTACTCGAGGTTTATCATTTACTCCTCAGAACAGTCAATAATTACAATAATCAAAGTTATCATTCACACTTCAAGTTATTCGTTCTTCAAACCGTAAATAATTGCTAAGAGCTGATCTAGCAGAGTAGAAAGAGCTTTTTTTCTTAAATACGGTCTATATGTGTGCATGAATAATTATGGGTGCAAGGGGCTTATAAGCTTCACCTCTTTTGAGGGTCATTGATTTTGGTGTGGTTCGGTAGGTAAAGATAAATGTGTTAGCGGATGTTACCCTTTCTGAAAAGCACAAAACCAAGAATAACAAAGTTTACTAGCCTCCAGCTGTGTCAGAGGAGCTGTTTATTGAAACCTCCAGAGATTGATGGTACTTTGGTTTATTTTCCTAGCCAGTCCAAATGGAACCGTCACCGTGCAGTATTCCATTTGCTGTTTGTCTGTTTTTTTATACTGACTTGTTTTTCCCTAAATGAATTGTATTGTATCTCTGTGTTCACATTTCATCTTGATTAACTTCATCTACTTATGTTTTTTAAATTTCTCTCAGCTTCTGGCAATCAAGCTGAAATTGAAGCAGTCTGAAGTGATATCACTGTTTCGCTCCAAGCAGAGACGCTGTCTTTTGGACTGTCAGAACCACAGGTTCAAGGTTCTACTGGGATTTAATACCACACTGCTCATGTCTCTCAAACATAACCTGGATCTGAATGGTAATGTCTAACTGGAATTACATCACTGGATGATGTAGTAAATGTAATGTAAACTACAGGGCAGGACCTCTTGACAGTATGTAGAACCAGTAGCTAGTTTATAGAAGTTAGGTTACCTGGTGCCCAAAAATGTCCCATTGAAAAGTAATTCTGCCCAAATTACAGTTTCCCATCTAACCTCTAAGGTTTACCTCTAAATGTTTTAATGGATAAATAGATATACCTAAATTGATAAATGGGTAAAAGTAATGATACATGATAACATGATACATGAAATATTAACCATACCATAACCCTACAGTTATTGCTGCCATGCAGAGGTTGTTCTCATTGGGTACGTATGCCTCTTTTAGATTCCAGATTTTTATTATTTTTGGCCCTTGTGCTTTGAGATCTCTCTGTGATTACGGCTTATTAGTGCAATTTACTACATATGTCCCATAAACAATGTTTCTGTGCCTTTCTTGGCATCATGCACTGAATAAGAAACTACACTCGAGTCAATTCACAATCTTATCTGAATACCAAAGAAATGCTCTTCAAAGATGTCTGATAACCCTAGGCTTCTGTTGTGATTCGTCTCGAGGGTCTTAACAAATCTTGAGAAAGAAAGTAAATTGTCTGAAGATTCGCAGCATGATGTAATTTATTTATCACAATAAGAACTACAAATCAAGAACTATAAGAACTGCACATTTACTAAAATATTCAAATATTTTTGTAAAAATAAAAGAAAGTCCAGGATCCCTTTAGAGCCATGGATTTCTAAATCAACCTATTGGTCATTGTGATGAGCTTGCATTTGTGACTAGTGCAGTGTGACTTATTTTGTTTATTTGATTCAGTACTTCTAAATGTATAGATTATCGATCACCTGTGCTAATTAGCTTTAACTACATTTAGTAGTTGACAAACTCAAAAGGAAATTGGTCATAACCATTGTTGGGCTCAGGAGTGGGAAGCGGAAACAGTACATACCACTGCAGACCCATATTTTTGCGCCCAGCACTTTCTGTAACTTGTCCGTTATCTCTGTGGGTTTCTCCTCCTGTCGTTATTCCCCTTTGTTTCCTGGAAGTAGCAGTCTCTTCTAACAGTCTGACCCCTTGTTGCTTTATGATCCTAGGTCTAAGAACAGAATCAACTTTAGAGAACTCACCAGTTGAAACAGAATGTGAAACGGATTCCATAAAATCAATCTCAACCGGACCTCAAATAGACCACATCTATGCTGGAAGTATTTTAGCCAAAAGAGAAAACTTGACAGATTCCCATTCTTTCAACGGTGAACCTTACCCTGGAGCCCATTCCGACCCACCTAGTCACATTGCCTCCGGAACAAATGAATCAGACCAGCATAATGTTCTGTACCTCCATAAAGAGCCAACCGGAACTTCATGGATGTCAGAACAGCAGCAGGTTTTCCAGTGCAGATACATTTGAAATAAACAGTGTTTATTTCCTAGAATATACTATCTTTCTTCTTGTATTCAGTTTAACAGTCAATGTGCATGCAGGCACAGATAGATGGCCATAACACTCTTGGTTCTATTCAAAGTGGTAGTGTCAACTGTTAAAACTGTTACTAATACACTAAAGAAATTGTGATATTTTATAAGAACTGATTGACTGCTTTGTACTATTAAGCAATATTTATTCTGTTACCATTTACTGATGCCAAAAGCAAATACACAAGTATAACTGTAGGATACTTGTACATAAGAGTAGGAATTTGTTATATTATGTCTTGGTAGCTTGTGAGCCAGACAATCCAAGAGGTTGATTACAATTCAAGACGCAACAGTTACCATCCCATAGAACTGAAGATACCTCCTTGCAATATGAACATTTTAAAATGATTTGATTGTACCTTAAGTAGTTTTTCCTTGGCTTGCATTTCTTTTACTCACAGAAAGATTTTTTTTACTTTGCTCCTGGTAAATGTATTTTGCTCCTGGTAAAGGTTTTACTCTCATACCATTCTTGTGTCTATTATATTCCCACATGGCTGAATATAATGTCACACCAGCGTTGTGATCAACTTGTAAGACTGTGTGGTTCATAAAGCTAAAAATAATTGGACATTATCTCTTGCAAAACCCAACAAAGCATTGAATTGCAGATGCAAAATTGTCTTTGCTTCTGGGACTCTAATAGGGTTAGCTTTAACTTATTTAATAATTTGACCCCGGAAAACATTATGTCACGATCGGCGTGCACATGCTCGTGCACGCCAAGTGCCTCCCGTCTGGGCTGCGCACCTGCCGGGGATTAGCCCTGCACAGGTGCATGTAGTTTAGGTTTAGTAGTGTGGGTATTAAGTTTACCTCACAGCACTAGGTGCTGTGGGTCATTGTTTTCTGTTTCTGGCGTTGATGCCTTATATGCTTTGTGTTCAGTCATTAAATTCACGCTCCACGCGTTCCACTGCTCGCTCGCGGTGTGTGTTTTCCTCAGGCTCGCGCCTACTCTCGCTACTCCATAACGCACCGCATTACAATATCCAAATAAAGATAAAATAGATTTGCTTATCAGAATTTACCCTAGATGGTTATTTTAAAATCTATCTATCTCTCTATACCGTATATACCCGAATATAAGACGATACTGAATATAAGACGACCCCCCATTTTCCAGACTTATTTTTGGGGAA
>JAODLI010047553.1:0-16929 GCA_027575585.1 Percopsis omiscomaycus
TTACTGGCTTCTGTTAAACACGATCAGAGGGATTGTAAACTGGTGATGCAGACAGGTTTCAACAAAGAAACACAATCGTGCGCACACAACTGCGACTTGGCACACGTAAACAAACACCCAAACGAGGCAAGTCTTTGTATACGCTCTTCCCTCCACCCCCCGTCTAATCTCCACGCAGCAGATCCAGAGTGATGCATTCAAATGCAGGTAATCATTCAAATCTATCTGGAATGTATGTAACCTTTCCCCGCGTTGTTAAGAGATGCAATTGCCATCACTATCATAATCATTATCAACATCATTACAATCATCGTAATTATAATAGGGCAGCAGCCTGCCACTTGTACCACAATAAGTGATCTGAAATTAAATGAAACCAATTCATCCTTGTACTGTAATAGCGTGGCTCACATGACCGTATAACATTAAAGGGACACTCTTTTTCACACACCTCAATTGCCCTTGAGGTTGAAACCTACTTTACAAAAATGTTGTTTTGAAAAATGCCCTCCAGCACCTCAGTGCTAGGCATCTTGCATTGTACTCCTCCTGCGACATCGCTCATAGGCTCACCCTATTCTCTGTCCCTCCCCTACAGCCAGGCTGTTTACACAAATTGTGAGCTGGGGCAGAAATATGGGGTTCTGGGGGTGCTATAATACATTTGTGTGTGTACCTTGTCTTTAAAGATCCTCGGCGATAATGACCTTGAACTAGCATGGGTAACTACATTAGAGCACACCACACTAATGTATCCTTCCATATAATCAACTCATTTCCACCCCCTAAGACAAAAAACCACAAAATCCTCCAGACAGAGACACAACCGTAGTGGACATAACTGTGAGCAAACCAAATATTTACTTGACACTGTATATCCCTGCCAAGACACGGGTGGTGTGTAGACAAGCACACTCCACCAAAACAAACCAACGAGGCCAGCTGGACATTTGGAGCCCAGAGCGCTCTTTTAACTCCTCCGTTCTGTACAGTAGCTGTTCATTAATTAGCCCTGTCAGCGAAACCAAAGGGCCATGGAGAACACAGCATTCAACAGGACCTGCACTTCGTCGCGACCAACCAGCCACTTAATAGCTCCCAGACAGCAGAACTCTGGGAAAAGTGACTCGTAAAAAAGAGATGGGTACGAATGGGAAATGTGGGGCAGTCTCCCCCCACCCCACTCTCTTCCATCCTCTCTATGGGTATTTGTCATTTAGACAGAGATAAACTGCAGTCTTTTTATTAACTTGCTGATGGTGGGGAATTGTTTTTTCCTCTATCCGTTAGATTTCCCTCAAATAGATAGCGGTGAAATATTGTCCCTATAAGTCTTCTCTCCCATATTTCTTTCCCATCTATTTGACCTGATACCCCCCCACCCATTCTGTACTTCACAGTATTTTGAAACGGCGTCATACTGTCACAGTAGTGGCTCAGCCAGGAGCTATATCAAACATACAACCATCCAAATTTCATCTACTATCCCGTCACATTAGCTCCTAGCAGTAGCACTGCCTGGTGGCTGTGTGTTCAAAAATACGGTATGGCTGTCTTGTACAGTGTGTAAATGGATTGTTTGTGTGTGTGTGTGTTCTTGTACTTGCTATAAAGTGAGGACTGGAACATGTTTTTTTACCTACAGAGTGAGGACATTTTTGGAAAGTGAGGACATTTTGGTCGGTCCTCACAACTTCAAAGGGCTGTTTGAAGGTAAAGACTTGGTTTTACGGGTTAGGTTAAAATTTAAGGTGAGGGTAAGGGTTAGGGTTAGGGTAGGCATTTAGTTGTGATGGTTAAGGTTAGGGTAAGGAGCTAGACAATGCATTATGTCAATGACATAATGGTCCTCACAAAGATAGAAGTACAATCATGTGTGTGTGTGTGTGCGTGCGTGTATCCAAATGTGTGTGTATATTTCTAAGGCTCTTTGTATGCCTACAGTATATGTGTATGTGGGCTGTGTTGGATTCTCTCTCTCTTTCTCTCACTCTCTGGGGGCTGGCATCTATCTATCAGTCTTACTTTGACATTGCTTGTTTCACATCAATGCTATCACTACAAACCGCTAGCAACGGTCTCATCCCCCCCTTCCTTTTTCATTCTAGTTTTTATCCTAAAGGCAGCTTAAGGCCCCATTCACACCAGAACTGGGCAGTAGGAAATTTGTTTGCAAGTAAATGAGAATTCGGCAGGATTGTTTTAAGGCAGGCTTCTGGCAAGATCATAAATATACAGCAACGTTTTGCATGGGGGTTCGGGGAGCTTGGTCAAAAATGCTGGTGTGACCAGGGCATTAAGCTAGGTTGCAGCCTGGTTGCAGACTCCTGAAGCTGAGTTGGGGCAAAGTACTACCACACTAATTGTAAGTCGCTTTGGATAAAAGCGTCTGCTAAATGCTGTAAATGTAAATGTACTACACAACAAAATACTACTTCACAACGATACAAGTTTCTTATCTGGGCAGCTCTTTCCCCAACCCTTTCCTGTTTTTCGATTAACTCACTGGAAAATCCTCCTGTCTATCCATCCATAGACAGGATGTATACACAAACTATACGCAAACTATAACAAGTGTGTATGTGGAAGATATGGGCACCGAGCCTTTAGCCTACGCCCCGGATCCCGTCCGATCCATGGAGGTATCGTGAGACTAGGATTTCCAAGACTCGCTGAAGTTCTGTTGCTACAAGCAACCTCCACAAAGGAAAATATCTGTTTGCATTGCAGACAGATATTTATTGCAAAAACTAGCATTGCAAGCTACTAAATTTTCATCATGGAATTACAATAATTAATAAATAAAAATGATACAAAATTATTTGAATTTAAATGGTATGTAGAACAGGAGGGGCATAGCCCTAGCACCCTCTATAGGCCAGCCTCCACTGCTTTAGAGGAAAGGGTAAAGAACGGTATGAGCCTAAAGGCTCTATAGGGAGAGGAGTAGAATGTCCCTTTAATGGTTTCTATAACTTTCAGTAAATTTAAAATCTTAAATTTTATTTACTGTATGTTATGTTGCCGTGGCAGCTTTGGCACGCCTCTTTGGCGCATTGCAACTCTCGTTCAAACTCTGTTTTGCTCTCAGCCTCTTGGACATTCATACTTCTCCAAATAATCAATGAAGCGCGATGCAAATCCATCATTAATCTTTCTAATAGCATTAGCAAATGGACACTGAGATGACTGTGAACAATCCAAGGGGATAAGCTATATTGTTTTATAAAACCCCTTATGTTAGGTACTAAAGTAGGTTAGTATGTTTTTTTTTGTAATTTCTTTAATATACATAATGAAATTCATTCAAGGTTGTAATAATGAAGAGGTTCACAAACATTTGGACTAATCAAATGTCCAGATGAGGATTTTTGTTAACCAATATTAACATTGGTTAATATTGTGACAACTTTCGTGTCCGACCATGTAAGGCCACCTGAGTGACAGCCATTTTGTTCTGGCTCACTTATCTCTGTCTAACCATGGGCAGAAATATGAGAGAGAGAAGACCAAGGAAAGACAATTTAAATTCACAGCCCAGATTACATTTCAACCTTCCAGCCTGAATATTTAACCCCGTTTCTTCGATAAATGATAGGAGGATAGGAGATTTTGACTGACTACAGGAACTCAATTTAACCTTGTCCCTCAGAGAGACCGAGCTGCTGTGATGTCCTATAGACATGCCCTTGGTGATGGTCGACCTCCCCACCCCTTGCCTCGTTCTCCCCTTGTCTGACTTCGTGAGTCTGTCTGTAAGGCCCCATAGAGAGGCGCTCGCATGCTAAGTCATTACATACAGAGCACAGCCTAATTACACAGTCGGCCCCCTCCGTGTAACCTGCCAACAGGGTCACCGCTGTTAGAAGTGATGGCATTAAGAGAACGTCTACGCAAACATGTTGAGCGATAAGGGAACATCTTTCACATGCTAAATGGGCACTACTAGATGTGTGTCTGGAATTACCCACGTGGTTGAAACCAGCCTTACACAAACATTTTCGATTGAAACTCCCAGAGTGCATGCCCCTCCCCACACACGAGTGCTCTCTACTCCTCCTTCTAGGCTCACACCATTCTCTACAGTACCTTTCCCCCAACAGCAGCCTACACTTTTGTGGACAGTTGTATTTCAGTCATGAACAATGAGCTGGGCATAAGACCTGGGAACCTGGGGGTGCCAATAGTGCACGGAATGTACCTTAAATCTATATGTGTATATGTGTTATTGTCTTTATTGCCTCCTATAGCGAGATAGGCCTATGAGACCCCTTCCTCCCTATTCTTTCTGACATGCCATTCCCTCTCTCTGTAATCTTTCTAAATGCCTCCCCGTGAACTTGCAGAGTGACACCGTAAACAGGACGGGCTTTCAAATAGAAAACGATAGTTCTCCATATTGTACATCGCTGGGTCACTTTTACAGCACGACAATCCCTAGCAAACTGTCTGTTTCCATGGAAACTTAGTACTTAATGACCGATAACAGAGAGCAAACTGAAAAAAAATTGCCGTCAGACACAGGAGGGAAAGAGAGAGCAAGCAAGAGAGACAGAGAGCGAAAGACAGAGGGAGATATTGTGGAACAAAGGAAGAAATTTAGAGTCGGAGGACAGCATGAAGCCCGATTATGTCGTCAGTGTAAATGATCATTAATTTCCCTCTGTCCAGCTGGGCCAGATTAATGACCAGCCATTCTCCAGTGTGGAAAAAGAGCTAGGGATTTAACCATTTCACTGGGCACAATAGCCACCATGATCTTACAGAAAACGCAGCAACCTTCATAGAGAAGGTTGTCGCACCTCTGTCGCATAAAACAGCATACGTCATTATTTTGCAATTTTACCTTTGGTCAATAAAATATGTATCTTCCTTTCAACAACAGGTGTACTTCTGGTATTTTGCAGTGATACAATGTAATGGAGAAAACCTTTGTTGTTTGAACAACCTAAGATGTACTATATTTTTGAAAACTCACTCAGCCTAAAAAGCTGGCAGGCCACTTGCAAGATGCCATGAATCAAGAATTGTATGTTTTTTCCCCCTCAACAATATAAAATTCATTTACTACACTGTGTGTAGTTTCAGACCCACAAGTATACTAAAAGTAATATCAACAGGTTAAATGTGTTCCACATTTCTCAGGCTAATCCATTCTCACAAACCTATGACTGAGGACCAACGGAAGGAAAATCTCTATTACGCCAAACCAGATGCCCTATTGCAGCTGCTCTTAGTCCCTGTGTGCAAACACAGGACCAGTGTGCTATGACATCTCTCTGTGAAGTTCAGCGAGCAAAAAGCGAGCGCTCGTTGTGTGTAATTGTACAGACCAGAATGCCGTGGTTTCCACACAACTGGGCCTAATCACTCTCATCAGAACCAACACGCCTGTTTAGCCACTGAAAGCCTGCAATTTTACTTCTCTCTACACGCTTATCATTTACAAAAGCGACCAATTATACATCCATTAAAACACAAATACAAAAACTGGTAGCAACAAAGGTGTCGCAGGGCTCTGGTTCGTTACTGCAAACACAGAGGTACGTATGAATCAAAACACAATCTGGGTCATTGTTGACTGGAAGCCATTTCAAAACAAAATACTCTCATTGTTGCCAATGAAAACAACATATGCTTGATCAAAAAGACAAGGTACAAAATAAAAGGAGATTCTTAAAATAATTAATATTTGAGTACAGTATATTCATAGCTTATTACCTTTTCACATTATTCAGTAAGCGATTGAACGTCATGATGAAAAAGAACAGCCTGCCATGAATATCTAGAGCCCGCAGATGCAGTCCTGGTTAAGAGAATAGAAATGACTGGCGTTATTTCAGCCTTTCAGCTGCCTTTGTTAACATGACAATCTTGAAGGCCCACCAAAGGCCAATAGTTCTTGCTATATTCTTTTGAAAAAGAAATGCAGTTTTAAAAGAGAGACAGTTTTAAACAGCAAATTCCAAGAGGCAGAAAAATGGATTCAATCCCCGCAAATTTGTGTGGATTAAGGGAAGACTACATTCAAGGACATCCTGTCAATCAGCATTTGTACAAAGTCTCTGTTACAGTGCAACAATCAATGGCTCGAACCAGTGGTACTCTCTGAAAAGCTTGACTAACACCCTAGTAAACTTGAGGTCCATGCTGGGCTGTGGTTACTATGTTATCACACAACACACACAGTCTAATACCTGCTCCCTGCTTGTAAAAAATAAACAAAAACATGGTTAACAGCCTCTTCTTGGTTGTGGAGGCTTCGAGTTATAATTGGTTGGTTTTGTGACTATGTCACAGCCTATTAACACTCATTTAACACTTACATTTAACACTTCCAACCAGGGGTTCCCAACCGTTTTTATGCCACGAACCACTTAACCACGAACCACATTATTAAAACTTCCACTACAAACTCGTAGGTGATCGCAAACCTTGTTCTGGTATAGCCGTTCTGGTATAGCCGTATCTGAAATGTAGTGTCGGAACTCAGGAGGGTAGGACATATCGTGACTCCACAAGCCGGTGAAAGCCTATGTTCTCTACTACCGAAATTGGCTGGTCATCCAAAGGGATGAATGAAATTATTATTGAGGTTATTTTCCTCGCCTTATCGCTGCCTCGACTAAATTTATCTCATCTTTTCAAGGCACTCGCCAGTGAAAGCTGCGTCAGTGATTTCTTCGTCTGAGTAGACTTCGCTTTTGCAGGTGGCTGTTGGGCTGCTTTGAGTTTCCAATTTAAGTAATTTCCACACGGCTACCATCTCGGTAGTTTGTAGTTTCAAGCTATGCATTTTGTCCGTATGTAGCAGGGCATGTCCTTTCTGGCAGACTAGGCCCGTTTAGTGCATTGCTGCCTCTGTGACGGCTCTACCGGTCAGCAAGGTATAGTCAAAATATATACCGTAGGGAAAATCATACCGGTGTACTGTCTATACAATTTTTACCCTCCACCCCTATATTTTATAAATAAAATAATCGCCATTGTTTTAATATTTACACGGACCAGATGCAGTACCTCTACATGAGGTACGTCCACGGACCTCTAGTGGTCCGCAGACCACAAGTTGGAAATTGCTACTTTAAATACTGCCATTACATGACATTTAAATGTTTAAACTGGATTGATGTAAGATCAAATGAAAAGCAAGATTTAAAAGGTTCTTAAAAGTAAATCAAAAAAATGGCAAAGAATGTAAAACATAAAGGGTTTTAAATTTATAAAATATTAACAGGGAAACAGTATATACTGTATAACAGTGATTATGCAGTAAAAATAAACGTTCGTTTCGTCTATAAATCTATAAAAGTCTATAAATGTGTTTTCCATATTAAACTCATTAACAGTGCCATATAGACGCATAAACAGTACATAGGTTTTCTAAATGGATTGTCAAGAGTGTCTGTGTGTCAAAATATGAGATGAATATGAGAGGAAACTTGAAATATCCTCAATGGCGAAAAAAAACATGACTAATTTCAGCTCATATTCTCCTAATACTGCATTATGATGGAAAGTAAAATCTGGTCATTTACAGTAAATGTAATTTAAACCAGTTACATGTTGCCAATGCTATTTATGTATGCATTCTATTAAATGTTATTATAAGTCAGAAAAATAGAATTGTGTAGTATTTAATTGTGAGTATTCAGCTGTTCTTAAAAGTACACTCCTCAATTCAGTTAGAGCCCCCGGAACCCCAAAATCTAACTTAAAAAACAGTGTGAGCACTGTAGGGGGAGAATTCAGAAATCAGGTGTAGGTTCAAACCAAATTCAAACCAAAAAATTGTAATGCCGGTTTCAACCACAACAGTAATTCCAGACAAAAGCGAGTGTCATTTTAATGTCTTTACCCATGGTCATGATTAACAATGCTGTGCTTAAGCCAGATATGAGACATGGTTTTATCTTAAAAGTTTTGTTGGTGTCTAGCCAGATTGAGATATGCATTGTGAGATGCATTCAAATGCAGTTTATAAAATAAGATTCTAAAAATATCAAAAACAAAAATTGTAGCCATTCCTCTGATGACTTAACAATGATATCTGTATTTAAAAGGTACACTATTGCATTATAGCAAAGTCCTTATAGGCAAGTCTGGCCACTCGGGAGCCACCTTGGAAACACTTGTGGGCAGTTATTCGGGCTGACAAGAGCAGGCCCCTATTTAATTAATGGGGATAGAACCATAACTGTCGAGTCTCCTATGGTCCCACCCACTGCCGGCGGATGAATTCTCTAAAAGGAACGTCGAGTGCCTCACTCCACACCGACCCTGGGACTACACCCATTGACCTGCTGCCCGGGGCTGCCCCTCCTCGGGAACCGGGTCTACCCGCTCTGTGGCCGAAACCGCCGCCATGGAGTGGCTGCACTACGAGTACCTCCAAGGCTACTTTACCTATGCATTTGCAGAACATTACTCAAAAGTTATAATTTGCTCCTCAAACAGTCAATCGCTAACGGCAAAGGGCTTTATATTCTAAGAGCTGATCTAAGAGTAGAAAAAGGACATTTTAATTTATTTTTTATATAAAGGAAGGAAATGAGGATACAATTGTAACGCCTGGGTCGAAGTGGCAGGAGCAAGCGCGAGCCAGAGGAAAACACACAATCCGAAAAGCCAGAGAAACGCGTAAAGCGTAGGTTTTAATTAGGGAGAACACAAACATACGTTTGCGCCGAAACACCAAACAATGACCAACAACCCCTGGGGTGGTTGGGGAAACTAAATACTAAAAGGACACTCATTACTAATGTCCTGCACCTGTGGGGCTAATCCTCCACAGGTACCCTGCGGGGGAAGGAGGCACGAAGCGCGCATGGACGTGAGCGCGCCGATCGTGACAGTACCCCCCCCCTCCAGGGCGCGCCTCCCGGCGTCGCCGACCATCCGACGAGGCGCCTCCGCCGGTCGGACCAGGGACGAGCGGCAGCGGCTGGGATCCTCCGGCGGCCTCACCAAGGCTGAGCAGCCAAAGCTGGGATCCTCCGGTGGCGTTGACTCTCCAGCGGCTGGACCGTGCGTTGGTCCTGGCGGCGAGAGCAAGCTGGTAACAGCTCTGGGACCGGACAGCGGCTGGACCTGTCATCGGCTCCAGCGGCGTGAATGAGCTGGCGGCAGCTCCGGGGCTGGACTGTGGCAGCAGCCCTCTAGCGGTTAGACCACACGTTGGTCCTAGCGGTGAGCGCAGGTTGGCAGCAGCTCCAGGCGACAACTCCAGCCCGAGCTCTCCAGTGACCACGCCCGGCGATGAGCTCCAGGGCGTCCGACCTCGCTGCTGGGGGTGCTCAGATGAGAAGTGACGGCGGTGGACGGTCCAAGCTAGACCCCATTGTAACCAACAAACCCCCCCAAGGGCTCTCACCCGAGTGAGGCGAAGATGGTGGAAGCCTCCCGGCAACCGGTGGGGCTTGGCGCCTCCCTTTGGGCAGATGGGTGGTAGAGAGAGCTCCTTGGGGGTTGACCCGGACGGTGGCTACACAGCGGCTGAGTCTGGCAACGACTTCAGCGGCATGGACGAGCTGAGAGCAGCTCCGGAGACAGGCGACGGTGGTGAGAGCTCCACGGCGGCTGGGCCAGACGACGGCTCCAGCGGCGTGAACGAGCTAGCGGCGGCTCCTGGGCAGGACTGCGGCCGCAGCTCCACGGCGGCTGGGTCAGGCGACGACTCCAGCGGCGTGGACGAGCTGACAGCAGCTCTGCAGAGTGATGACGGGGGCGAGAGCTCCTCTGCTCTCACCCCTACCACTCTTCCATTCTCACCTTTCGTTTTCTCTCTCTCACGTTCACTCGCACTCGCCACATTCCTACTCGCCCCATTGGTGGATACGCAAGAGTTCCTCCGCTCCTCGGCGTGACCGAACTCCGCGAAAGGAGGACACTGAGGTGTTCTCAAGGGTAATGGACAGGTCCATTTGGGGGCAGTTCTTTGCCGGGAGGTAGAGTAGCTCTGTCTTTTCAAGGTTGAGTTTGAGGTGATGCGAAGACATCCAAGCACTGATGTCGGCGAGACACATCGAGATTCTGGTCGAGATCTGCATTGTCTTTGAGGTTCAAACCAGCATTACAAACATGTTTTTTTTGCTTGTCTGCTTGTCTGAGGTGCAGATGTGTCCAGTGTTGGTTGGTCCAGTGAGTAGCCTTCTGACTCTAGCTGTTTTAAAAGGTAGATGTCATTTCAGATGGCTTGGAGAAGAGATGTAGGGAAGTGTGGGGATAGAGGGAACAGAGGGAGGTGCAAAGGACTGGCTAATGTCATTCACTTTCTTTGAAAAGAAGGTTACAAAATCCATCAGCGGACAGGGGGGAGGGGGGACTTCCATCAGGGACTTCCATCAGGGACTTCCATCACCGCCGCCAGGACCAGCCTGCTCCACGTCTTCGGGGCCGACCCTCACACCGGCTAGTGGCTCACCTGGGGGGGGGGGGTACTGTAACTACTGTAACAACCGGAGCCGCCACCCCTCCTCGGTCGAACTCGCCGGTATATTAAGCCACCGGCCACCAGCCGTTCACAAACGCAAAGCACCCCAGCGACGCCGCACCTGTTACCTATCATCTACCCTCTCCTGGTGGCTATATAAGCGGGAGGGTGGATGCGAGGAATTGTCTGTAATCGTTTCTGTTTTCGTTTGTATTCGGCCATACTGCCAGAGAATACTTTTGTACTTTGTGTATTAAATTCACGCTACAAGCGTTTGCTTCTCCATTTTGCTCCGTTGTCTCTTTACTCTGCGCTTGCACTCAGCTCCACTCACTACCGTCACACGTTCCTTGACTGCATTATAGCAGCCCTAGAACGTCAAAATTCCCCAGCTCACTGTGAAACACAACTGCGTATGCGGCGGGGTAGAAAATGGTTTAAGCCTTTGAGCTCTGAGGGGAGAGGGGTAGAGAGGAGTGCTAGCCACTCAGCACTAAGATGTGTGGGGCCAATGTCCGAGATTCAAACAGACGTCGGTTTAAACCACAAACGGAAATTCAAGTCACAAATCGAGGACTGTACCTTTAAAGTACGTAGGAGGACTATCCAAAGAGAGCACAGAAGTGCATAGATGACCTCAACCTTGGCTGGCAACTGAGGAGGCTCTAAATGTGACTCATGCGCTAAAAAGCTGCTCATTAAGTGCATGGTCCTCTTCATGTACTGTATATTGGACTGGTGCCTTCTGACGCATTGGCACATGCATTGTCTTTTGAGGTTCAAACCAGCATTACAAACATGTTTTTTTTTTACTTGGAAGTGCATACCCGTCCTTCTCTACTCCTCCCCTACAGAGCTTGTAGGCTCAAACAATGATCTACCCCTACCCAATTGTGTTTCAAACATAAACAGTGAGCTGGGGAGAAAGTTTGACGTTGTAGGTGTGCCATAAAGGAGCACACGAGTGACAGCAGCCATCAGAGGACAAAAATAAACATGGCAATGTAGAAGTCAGTGTATGGCCCAGTGAATGAGTCTGCATTACCTACTTGTGTGTGTGTGTGTGCGGGTGTGTGCATAGGCCTACAACATGAACCTGTGCCTACTGGTTTTGTTGGTGTAGAAAAGCTGTGGATCAGCAGACACACATAAAACAGTGAATTTAGCATAGCCCCCTAGAGGCTATGTAGTGCTTACATCGCAGACAGACGAGACAGTTTCTAACCCCCCTCCAGCCCCTGAACCACCTGCCACGCTACAATCTCTTCATAAATACGCCACATTGGAGAACAAAAGCAGGATTTTACTCCGAATATAAATGGCTCTTCCTTTATAATATACCTAAAGGATTCTCTTTACTCATACAGCCGTGAATGCACAGACAGACGAGCCCACACGCTTACGCACGCACACATCAGCTCTAATACAAACACCTATCCATACACTCATACGGCTGCATTTACACTGTGTGCCTCAATCAGTCATAAGTTCACTCTGTTTATCCTCCTCATTTAACGCTAAATCCCATCCAGTACAAACAGCTTTATCCCTTTTTGTACTATGCAGACCAGTCAAGTAAGATCTGGGGCAGCTGCACACACACACACACACACACACACACACAAACACACACACACGCGCGCGCGCAAATACACAAAACACACCTAGAGCAGTTCAGCTCAGTGTGGCTGAATAATTCATATGA
Organism: Percopsis omiscomaycus; assembly: GCA_027575585.1. Classification (NCBI taxonomy): domain Eukaryota; kingdom Metazoa; phylum Chordata; class Actinopteri; order Percopsiformes; family Percopsidae; genus Percopsis; species Percopsis omiscomaycus. The sequence goes on from JAODLI010047553.1 coordinate 12,138, forward strand.
GGAATATTTACAAAGCAGATTACAATATTAATTGCATCATACCACCTTACTTAGATTGAAACGCCACCCTATAGCCAGCAACACTCAAAGGCAATAGGTAGAAAAGACAATACAAGCCACATTTCATGATGAACATAGAAATGGCATCTATATTATTGATCCACAACAGTGTATTTGTAGGTGTAAAACTCCAAAAATGTCCAGTACAAATTAAAGTGTGATTATTGCAAAACATGTAATAGGGAAACATATTTATAATAGGGCTGATATTTGTAATTTAAGGTCCTACTACATGTGTACAGTATGTGTGACGCAAAGTCACGACCTTCAAAATGTGTCCGTATTTACAGCGACACCTTCAGGGCAATCGGGGTATGTTTTCTTTTCCCTAGGCCTCTAGCAATGGGCTTAGAAGGGCCCAGAGAAACACACTTAAAACATGACAAACACTACACACAAATGTGGAATGTAAAAAAAGGCAGTTTTTAAAGATTAGGTGGGATTATGTTGAAAGATTTTACATTTTATCCCCGGTGCCATCAGATCATCTAAAGAGTTTAATGTAATCCAGTCTAGGGCTGTGTGTGTATGTGTGTGTGCACACCTGTAAGTGTGCATAGATGCCTATTTTGCTGCATTAAATTTACCTGACACTGATAGTGAAAGATCTGCGCCAAATGACCATGAATAAAACGACTACTACAAGAGTACTTACATGTCATGCAGTGTCGTGGCCAAACGTAACACTGGGGGATGAGCTAAGGTCTCGAGGGATTATTAAACAACCTCTATACAGGAGACAATATGAGACAGTCGGGGGAGGAGAGGCGACCCACATTAATGAAATATAAATGTGTTTACTGCAGTGGCTTCCAAAGGTGGCTTTGTGGGGTCGAGAGAATGATTCTGAAATAATCTTTTTGAAGTATCTAGCCATCCATCCATCCAGCTACAATATTTATTTATGTTTAGACTATGTTAATTATAATTTAAATTCTATTATCCTTAAAGTTACACATCAAAGTACACTTGATTGTATTATAATACCCGAGAACCCCAAATATTCTACCTAGCTCATGGTTTATATTTTGAAAACAAAACTAGACACAAAAGTAAAGGTTGTAGGGGGAGGGGTAGAGATTGGTGTTAGCTTTCAGTGCTGTAGAGGAAGGAGTAGGGAGGAGTAGTTTCAACCAAACGGGTCATTCCGGACAACACCGAGAAGTGTCCTTGTAAAATATTTATGCTATGTTGGCTCAAAAGGTATGGATAAAAAAAATGTGTGAACCGCTTCTCTACTGAACAGCCATCATGAAAACCTAGAGGGGCTACTACGTACATGTGCACAGCACATTCCACTGTTGTACCTAAATTAAAAAACACACACCCTCAGATCGCCTCCATCAGACAAAGTAATAACCACCGCCACCACCGTCATTATTATTACATTACTCGTAGCTAGCCATCTTCCTCATCATCATCTCTACACTCATGTACATTATCACCTTCTTCACCATACTAAATCACTCCACCGTGGGAAATTGAAGTTGGCCAAATCAATAAATACAATACAGCATTAAATTAGCTGCCAAGGTGAGGTGGAAATGTGAACGTGAGAGATAGCAAGCATAGGCCAAGGCGACGCCACCCCATCTAAACATGTCTAAATATGAACATTTTGACATGCCAGGATGTATGCACTCGAGGTGTGCATACATCCTGATGGCATCTACCTTTATAGTATGTGATGTACCATGTGGGTCTCAAAAAGGTTTGCATTTGCACCTGTGTGTGTGTGTGTCTGTGTGTGTGTGTGTGTGTGTGTGTGTGTGTGTGTGTGTGTGTGTGTGTGGTTAATCTGTAGTTTGTTATATCGGCTGTATGCATGTCAGACCGTTGGTGTGTGTGTCAATCTGTGTGTCTGTTCGGGTGGCTTACGTGCGTGTGCGCGTGTGTGTCCGCGTATCCATGACATCATCTCTGCAGTGACCAATTAAGGAGAAAGGGAGACTCTGTTCCTCAGAGGAGTGTAATGGAAAAACACTTGACCCACTCTAATAAGAAAAAACCCGACACCTGCACTTTATTCACACTTTCACAAAGAGACAGGACACCCACACTTCACCTTAAAAACGGAACAGAGCCGTTGCCACGCGAAAAAACAGATGTGAATATATTGGTGCTCTTTTGAAGTTTTATCTTTTCTCACTGAAGGATAGCGATTCGGAGCACGGCCATACTCCAACTGTTCATTTCAATATGAATGGAAATGTAAGTTCGGTGCCAGTACAGCGGCGGCGATGTGAAATTGTGGATGGCATGCAGAGCGGCCCGACACGCAGGGTTAATTCAGACTGCCTTTGATGTCTGCCCGTGTGTGTGAAATGAGCTGGTGGTCCGGACATCAAACCAGCACGCGCAAAACACACAAACGTACACAGGCAAATAAAAACGTAGAAAGACTCGTGTATACACTTAAGCACGCGGGAGTTACCTTGGCATTGACATACGCCAATGAAGTTATACTGATTCTAAGGCCAACATGCTTTACAAGAATCTACTGTTGAATACGTGGCATCCGCTATCTGCTGTATAAAATTAAAAGATAATCTGCCTGTAGCCAGAGGCTGTTTGTATAGTGGTTTAAACAAACAAGTTCCATGTAAAGCTGCAACAGATTTCACTTCTATGGAAACACAATATGTTGCAAGATGCTATGAATGCTATGAATAGCGTGTTTTCATTGTGTACATTTAGATTTTACATTTTCCGACAAATATAAGGTCCAATAAGCAGTTCCCCCCACCCACCCCCCAAAACAGTGGTTGGACTACATCGGTAAACATGGCAGGCGGACCGGCACTATCTACAATAAAATAGCTCATTCTTTACCTACAATATTATTTTATCCTCCACCTCATGTGAGTGGACATAGTTTAAAACTGATTAGAAATAATAATGTAATAGTTTCAAATGTTTTGGTCTAAAACATTGCTTAGTGGACCTTTACACTGCAATGCTGAATGAATTTTTCACTTTTTGATGATAAGTGTATGCTAAACATATTATTTAGACTTTTCAAGCAGTATAAATTCACGGCACAAATATGCTCATATCTTCAATTGAAGAAAATATAAACCATATTTACCCAAACATTCTGAGGGGAATTGATCATTACAGCCCCAGTCGTTCAAGTCTTTAATATTTCACCCATGTGTGATTATCGAGATAATTATTATGAAAGAGATGCAATTTACTCCAATTTAATTGTTACGTAATTAATACAGTCTCATTCTTGGTAATGATGGGGTTGTAACTGTATTTTAATTTATTTTTTAATAAAAATATAAAAAACAGTGCACCATGTTTTGTGATACTACTAAATTAAGATTAAGCGTGTGGCTGGATTACAACATGCTGGAAATTTAAATTAGGCCTTCAACTGTATGGCTCCATTTTACTTATGCCAAGTGCACACTACACAACTTTCAATCACCGACAAAGAGCATCTGATACCGTAAACGTGTAACCCGGAAACACACGCAAGAAGTTTATTTTGTCAAGTCAACCCCCCATGTTAGGAGGCTTGCTTCCCTCCTGGTATGGTGGCCCACACTGGTACTGCAAGGCTAAACTATTTTTCCCCCCGATTATGGCCAACAGAAAACGAGTTCAAAACAATTCTTTATGTTATGAAATACTATGTCAGTGGGTTCAAAATTAGAAATGAACTTTATTCGTGACCTGTCTCAGCAACACACTCTTGCGAGATCTGGCAACATAGATACCGTAACAAGACGCAAATAATACATTTTTACTGTAGCTGTTCAATGTTAAAAATGCCCAAGCTTTGTGCAGAAATAGGCTGTAACAACAAAAACTTATCTGTATTTTCTTTTCCAAAGGATGTAGACAGGTAAGTAATAAATGAGCTGTTAATATTAGCTACTGTCACAGTTCTGATTCTGGGGACATTAAGAGAAAAGCAGGACTATGATCTTTGGGTAGAAGCATTGCTGATGTTTGGAGAACAGAAGTCCGGGTTGTCTCAGACCATCAGCTGTGTAAATATCAAGCAGAGCAGCACAGCATTGTGTTGTGATTTATATTGAGAGCTCCAGAAAATAAACACTATTCATTTAACAGTATCAGTGACATTCAAAAGAAAAAGTCTAAACAGTCTAAAATATGGCAGGTTTACTTAACATCCTGAGTAGAAAAGGTAGACCATTTTCACTTCTGTAACATACTGTGGAAAGGCCCTTCCATATTCTAGTATTTCTTGGTTATGTTTTGGATGTCATTAATTATCTATTTTAGGTGAGGCATCTTATCTAATTAAGGTTAAGGTTATGTCAAGGTTTTGACAAACAATTATTGTTTTAACTTAAGGTTAAATTATGTTCATGTTCGGATACGATAGAGATAGAGATTTAGGTTAGGCCTACTGCATGGTAGTTGTTGGATACAGGTAAGAAAAAAAAGCCATTCCATGAATTGTTCACCTCAATCACATTCACTTATATCAGACAATTGTGCTGTGTAGGGTGCCGTTTAAATAACCTACCAACATTAAGCATAGCGTTAGTTCAGGCAGGCCACGGTACCAGTCACTCAGCTGACTAACCATCACACAGCTGACTCATCTACACCGACCTCATTGGCCCTTTGAATGAAGGAGGTTTTTTTTTTTTTAAATAGTCCCCTCTCCATTGTTATTTTGCTTGCCAAGTTCACAGCAGAACACCCGCAACCTCCACCTATATTTTGTCTTTTTCATTATAATTTGGTT
>JAODLI010047564.1:0-16929 GCA_027575585.1 Percopsis omiscomaycus
CCCCCCCCCCCCCCCCCCCCCCCCCCCCCCCCCCCCCCCCCCCCCCCCCCCCCCCCAAATCGAACGAAGACAGTTAATAATTGCCATTTATTTAGTTTTTTAAGTAGTTGCAACTTTAGGCCACATTGCACTATGTAAGAGAACAGTGTGTTTTTGCTAAAGTTTGACTGCTATGCTCGATGTGGCAGCTAGTTGACCAAAGTTCATCCTGAACATTTCAATATCACAGGATTCGACATGAGAACTGTTGGTGAGGAAGGTTGTAAGCTGCCAGGCAGGCTTCTGCAGCCAAATGCCTTTCATAGTGCTTTTATCAGAGTTAATATTTTAAATGTTTTATTATTTTAAATGTTTATCATATTTTAAGTGTCTTATTAATGAACATTGGTGTGTTTAAAATCCACTTGTTACTTGTGAATACCTTTCTCTTGTGCATGCTTGCTTGGTCGACTTGTGCCACCAGATATCTGTAGCGAAGTTGCTATTGTGCATTGTGATAATGCGATGGTGAGCAATACTAGGGAGCTGGTTTAGATGCCCATATGCTTTAAATAGTAAAAAAAAAAACACATGTTGGTATTTTAAGAGAAATGTCTTTACTTAAGATATTTAGTGTTTATTGTTGCTAATGGAAGCAAGATAGAGCTTACTAGTATTAAATATAAGGAAAACTACAACCAGATACTGCAAGTCCCCGTAAAATGGTATGTGGTAATGATTCCTGGCATTAATGTTGACCTTCTTTTAGTCTAAAAGAAATGATGTTCGCCACAAAATCTACGCAGTACATTGCGTAAAATTCTGTTATGAGATGACTCAAACGGCGTCCACCACACTCTCGGATGGCTTAAAAACCAAAAGCGAACTAGATTGATTTGCGCCTTTCTATTTGAGGCCGGGTCTGTGCTAATGCCAGAGAGGAGAGGCTCTTCTCTGCTGAGTAATGATTCTTCACACGCTACACGGACGACAGCATGCTGCCTCCCGGCATTCTCACGCCCGTGTGTGGTAGCGTGCATGTGCGCACATGTATAGCCTCTGACTGGGGTGGGTGGGTGGGGGTGTGTGTGTGTGTGTGTGAGAGAGGGAAACGGTGTCAGTAATACCCAGGGGAGCCTGGGAAGTAGGGGAGGGACTGTGTTTTGTGAATGATCTTCGTCTGCCCTCCCTGACAGCTGTGTGTATTTGTGTGTAAAGTGTGGCGCTCTCTTTCGCAGGGGGGGGGGGCGTGCATGCGTGCGTTCTCTCTTTGCTGTGCTCCACGTGCCGTCCAGCTACCCGTCTCTCTTGGTAACACCAGCTTCTTTTGATCCCACAGGCAGCCAGAGACTGTCATACTTCTCAACTAAGAATTGAGAATTTTTTTTACTACTTCAACACCAGTTTCTTGTCCTCAGATTCCTCTAGATTCCTTGGTGTAATCGTGGATGGAATGTGTGTGAGCTATTAAGGGTGGGAAATTGGCACTACTCTAGGCTCCGGCCTGGAAGTGTGTTGCCAGATTCCTAAAGGTGTTTCGATACTCCCAAGCGAACCCAGTTTAGGTCTTCCTAAATTCCCAAGAGGCTTTGTGCTGCGCTAAATGCACGGTAGACTGCAATTCTGAGGGGTTTATAGGCCACTTGGCATCCATACACCCCCACAGTGTTAAATTTTCATCAACATCAACAACTACAAAATGTGCATTTCTTTGTGTATAATGTTATCTGGTAAAAATGAGAGACCACCCTGGTAGCTCGATTTTGATAGCTCTTTCAAGCTGTTCAAAATCGTTTGTGGTGGCAGTGCCGCTGTCAATCACACAAAGGGGTTAAAGTTACTAGCAAGCAAATCGACTGCCTTCAACCAGTCGGACAGTGTTATGATTTTAGAATGCTTGTAGTTCATCAGCTGAACTGCTCAACTGGTCATTGATTGGCTATCTTCTAAACAAGGTTGTGAAAAGACGGTATTTGGACTAACCTGCAGAGCTTGTGAGATCAGGATGGAGGCTTACCAGGCTAAATATTTGGGGCTCTGTTTGCGCAAAACTGGATCTTTTTTCTTCTTCTGGTGTTTAACGTGACAAAGGCAGTTCAACCAAAGACTTCCTGCCCCGCTACAGAATATGATTGCAATGTGTTATTATGGAGGAAAATGCAGTGTTGCACATTGAAAGTACGCTGGTGGGGGGAGGGGGGGAGAAACATGCTCTCCTATTGACAAATGTCAAACTTGGGCTATTGCATTTGGGGTGCCGTGAAACGCAAGGGTAATTCATTTTTCGTGACATTTACCTTTTTAAAAATGCTCTACATTAGCATAGTAATATCCTCTGTGAGCCTGTGTGAGGCTACAGACTTCATTTTCATGACATATGGTGTGTGTGTGTTTTATGATGAAAAGTGGTTAACCTTTTAAATGGGTGCATGTTGTTGATACTGGAAGGTGGAGAGTAATGCCACCTCGCCATGTCACATAGTGCTCTCACCTTTTTGTTCTGTGCAAAAAAAAAAGAGCCAATGACACATATGGGAACAGGTCAAATAAGCTGAATATGCGCATATGAGGAGGTGTTGGTTATTTTTTGCATATGGCCTTCAATTATGGACCTAGGCTTCACAACGGAGAGGTGGGAAGTGAATAAGTAAATGCAATTACAACATGAAAAAATCTTACATTTAATATCTGTGCCAGTTGAAGTATCTCAAATGATATTTTAGAAGTTTTATAGCACAACAAAACTTAAGTAATGTGGACGGTCATACAAAATATTATACTATTACCAGTATACCACACAGAGCTATAACGTAAGCCTCACTCACCTTTATGGTAGGGATGCACGATGACATTTTCACCACATCGGTGTCAGCAGATAAAAACGTAAACATTGAATTATCGGCATCTGCAGATATGAACATTTTTGCCGATGTGCTCTGGTTGACAAGGTGACGTGTTAACTGTGCACATGCGACAATGCCAAATGTTTTATTATGAGCACCAGCAACTAGCTTCACCGTGTGTAGACGGCAAACGGTTTAGCATTGCCTCTCATGTGATGGGTAAAACGAGAAATCGAATGGATTGTGAAAACGCAGAGATGCTAATTTTTGTGCAGGAAAACCTACCTCTGCTATTTAAAAATAAAAAAATATAAACCAGCCTACCAATTGTCTGAAGTTTTTTTTGTCAGCCTCGTTAATTGTACTCCAAAGTTTGGCAAGGACTAAAGTTCAAGTTAAGGATTAAATCGTAACATTTATTTTGTGCGCTAGAGAGCTCACTGTTTGTCTGTCACCGGGTTGTTATAGTTCTACAGGACTACAGCTGCTTTTATTTTGTGCACTTAAGAACAATTTGTTTTTCTCTACTATGTCAACTACTTTGTCAGGATTGTCTCAGGGAAGCATTCTTCATGATGAGATATACAGTACATTTTTATTAGAAAATTTTACACCTAGTCAAAGTTGAAATTATTTCCTTAGTTTTCATGAGTCAATGTCTACATTTTTAAAATGTAGACATCAAGTAGGCCATCACAATAAGAGTAATAGGTTAATTCTAGTACAGGAGAGACTTGGTCTTCTCTTCAAAGAAGACCAAGGCCAATTGTCTATATGGCCAAAATGAGTTTTGAAAATACCGGCATATCCATTATCGGCAAAAATCCAGTGTCGTGCTTTATGGGTCATGCCTAGTGCCTTGCTCCATGTTTGGCACTTGTAGGCGTGGCATGATGCGGCCCTGTAGCTGCCATGCCTTAGCAATGACCTGAGGATTTGCATGGGAGAGGCCTTGTCTAACTGTTTTCCAAAGGTGAGCGTGCAAATTAACCGTCCCAACGGTTGGACCAGGGTAAAAGTTTTTCACCAAGGAACTTTAAATTCCTGGTCCTTAGCTGTGCTTTTAGATTGCAATTGATGTTTACTGCATGTTTTGCTCTGAACCTTCCTTGAATGGAGCCTGACATTGTGGATCTCATTAAAAGGCACTTTCCCTAATTTTGTGTGTGTGTCAGAGACAGATCTGTGAGTGGATCCTTGCCTGGCCTTGCAAAGAACTGAATGCCACTCCAGGAACTTTTTTAAAAGCTGTGGACCTGTAGGAATTTAGGAACTTCCTGCTGTACAAATGGTTGTTTTTTTTAGTTCAAGAATTAATACGAGGAGCTTGCTGCGCTGATGGTCAAACTTAACATTTGTCTTACAACGGTGCTGCCGATTGCCGAAAAACATATGCACCTAGACAATTCTGCTAAAACTGTCTTGCTTTGTTCACACAACAGAATGGATATATTTTTAGGGATTGAATCTTCTGTGCTAGAGATGCAAAATTAATAAAAAATGTGCTTTTTGCTAAAAAGCACATTTTAATATCACCCTATCTCTCAAATTTAATCTATTAAGGCTAATAATTCTGAGCACAGCAGCTCAAAGGACCACTTGCAAGTCTTAGGAAAATAGGGTAATTTACTAGGGTGAAAGCGTCATGTGAAAACCTTTTTTTCATGACACCCATTGAGCTTGTTTCAGGTCGGTTTGATTTGACAAAGACATCAAAGTGCTAGTGATAAGGACAGCTCGGCAGCAAGAGCTGTATTTAGCATATCACAATGGACAACACGTTAAACTTCACACCGGGGAAAATTCTTCCCTTTTTTATTTTTTATTTAAAATAATAATTAAAAAAAAGTAATTAATTTAAATCTTCTGGTTTCACCTAACTTTCCATTGTTTGCATGATCGGCTAGTTGTTAGCCGTCAGCTAGGCGTGGTGGCCAGGCTTGCTAGCTGGGCTTGCTCTCTGCTTGCTCTCTTGCTCTCTTGCTCTCTGTCTGTAGTCTTCAGTTCAAATCCTCCATAAAATACTGTCAGTGTTCATATTTTAATACATCGTAGACAATGATCATAATGACCGAAAATACATATTTTTGTGACTTTCTGATGTCATCCTCTAACAACTGACCTGTGCTGTATCCTATTTTGTGTTGCACTCTCACATAAACGTAGTCATAGAAATAACGTATGAAAAAACACATTCTGCCCATTACATTTGAAGGGTTTTGTGGGGCACCAGGGCTCTGTGGCCCCTGGTGCAGGTCTCAACCCCATTTGAGATTCCTGTTGGGCATCATTGGCGCCCTCTCAGTCTGGGGGTGGGGAATACCCAATGGCCGCTCAGCCCTGTAAGATGTTGCCTGCAGGGCCTGGTGACACCAGCAATGTTCAGTGTCTCATATCTCTGACCCCACATCACAGCTGACAGGCCAGGCTGCAGGATGGATGGCCACAGCAGGCTTCTTTTGGTCTGTTTTTCCGTCTGGCTAACAGCACAGCTTTTCCGTGTTAAAACAGCAGGTCAGACCAGTAGGGTGCTGTGAACTAGTTAATCCCATGTATTCCACTGCTGGGCCAGTGTTTACCATTCAGAAAACTCTTTTTGTTAGGCGTGTCTCAGATTGGTAATACCGGGTACCATTCTTCCTCTATGGCAGGAAGGTGACTTTCTTTGGTTACAAATGTTGCCCCATTATCCGCCAACTCTGTTTTTGGAAAACGGCCTTCAAATATTGGTTTGTCTTTGGCAGAGCACCAATCAAAGCCACAATTGCTCTACCTGTGCCAGGTGTCTGTATTTCTATTAATAGGTGCCGTGATGCCTCATCGTACGTGTATTGCAGAGCAGAGTGAGTCCTAGATATTGACTGTCTGTTGTCAGCTGCAACAGTAGTTAAAGCTGTCAGTCAACAATCCTGTTCCCCAAACCACTTTGGTCACTGTGTGCTATTCAGCCCAGTAGCATTTTGAAATTGATTACAGTCATGCCTATATATTTAATAACAGACGAGCTTGTGTTGCAGTATTGCTAGAAGATGTCACGGGGAGGAAAATTTGCCAGATTTCAGAAATTGATGATGTCCTTTCCCGTTGTTCTTTGCACTACACTGAGCACACGGTAGAATAGTGTTTTCAGGCCGTTACATCCCACTCCTAAATGTCTAAGCGAAATTTGTGTTTACATTTGGAGTCGTTCACCAAAAGTTATTTTTAAGCAGTCTTGCTATCCTTTTCCCTGTCGCATGGCTTCAGAAAACATGGTACCTCTCATTACCTGTTAGCAGTGATGCTATGTCCCCGCCCTTGCCAAGGCTCTCTCATCTTTGCATGCCAGTTTCTCACATCCTCTCCTCTCCTCTGCCCTGCTAAGTCTCCAAGCATTGTGTGGAACAGCTGGATGAACATCTGGGCGAGTGTTGCCGCCTCTCCCCACACTGTAGAGGCCCCCACCACCTTCCTCCACCTCTTTTCCTCATCTTCCTCTTCGTCCCAGTGTCACCCAGCGGTCGGCTTGTAGTAGGATCAGGGGTGCAGGACTGCATTCCTACAATGAATAAATCTAACGCCTTGCGGCCGGAAGGCCCCGTTGCCTGCCATTCTTAAGAAGCAATCGCGTTAAATACGAAATTGCATGGCTTATTTTTGGTTGACTACATTGCCGTTAGTGGTGTTCATTGCTTATTTTCTCAAGGTTTAATGTATAACCGATCGTATTTCTGTCCCTTCTAGTCCAGTACGGCCACGGTTTTGGTGCTGCAAACACGCCATTATCAGCCGCGTGTGAGCAAATGCTGCATTGTCAGTGGGTGTTCTATCACCGTGTTAACTTTATATCTTTAATTTTTTTTTCAATGCTTCTGTGAACACGCAGGAATTACATTTTTATTCTTCTCCCCAGCAAGTGTACTATGTATTTAATACCAAATGCTATTACATACAATATATTGTATATAATATGTTTGTTTGGAAGGCTTGGGGCATGCTAGTTTACCTGGGTTGGGAGGTCAGTGGCTGAGTTCAGAACATTCAGCACTGTGTATTTTTGTTTTTGCCAAATTATTCCGGAACACGCTTCACAGCTGCTCTCAATTGATTCCACTTTATTCTTTATGTATTCTGGTAGCTGTTTACCTGGTTTGGAGTGTTTCCTTTCTCTCAAACCATGAACTCCATGAAATGGTGATGGTGATCTTTCAGAGCTTTTAGTATGGGTCTTGGGTCTTGAAGGCTCACCTACACACCTATATGTCAAACACATTTTACTGTAATTATACAGTGTGTGATACTTCTGGAAAATGGGAAAACAAATACTGATGACTCTTCATGCGCTAAAGGGCTTATACAAATTTTGTGACTAATTAAAGGCCTCCTTCATACGATAAATACGGACTAGCCTCTAGGCTTGTGATTGTAAATCGATGACTGAAGGGATGGTTGACTATTGTTTTTTCCTACGCCGATAATAAAGTGATTTTAACTAACTTACTATCAGAACTACGATGTTATAAATAATCTCTAGAGTCTGCATCCTACGTTGCATTTAGATATTTTTGGTGGAGCGGCATGTCTGCCCGCTGAGCCCCGTTAATCAGCACCAATGACCAGTGAATTGCCGTCTCATTTCCATGGATCCGACACTCCACGTCCGTTTTCCACATGCCTGCTCACTAAAACTTTGCTCTGCGTTCCATAAGAGTAGTTATGGATATGATTTGGATTGTAATAGTACATTATCATCTTATCTTTAATATCTTCAATCCCGTCTAGAGTCTCCACTCAATCCCCGTCATGCATTCCACCCTAACTACCTGTTTCAAGAGGAAATACTGTACATCAGTGGTTCTCAACCCTTTTGCCCCCAAGGCAACGTGATAACCTGCCTGTCTGTCATCATTGCGACTCCATCTGTACACACTCCAAAGTCCAGTGCAGTTAGTCAAGCTTATTCCATTTGTTCAAAAACAACTTGCCGTTCCAGTAATCCTCAAATATCACAAGTGAAATCCTTAATTTTCCTTTTCCCAGTGCATACATCCACAGATGGTTAAAAGGCCATAATATTGTATTGTATAATATTAATGTATTTGTTAGTTGAATAACTGCTTTGGGTTTGAGGTTTTATGATTGAAGCATTCTGTAATAGGCCTCATTTATCAATACTTCCATGTGTGTCAAGAGTTTGAAAAACACAAAATAGGAATGCCAAATGTTTCATGACTCACTCGATCTAATTTTAAATAAAAATTAGTGTATATTTAAAAAGCCCTCTCTCGTACAAATGTTTGTGTATTTCATTTGATAAATGAGGCTCATTGTTTTAACTTTCTTATCATCTCAAGGTCCCCTTGAAGCTCCCTGAGCTAACCCCTGTGAGCCCCCCCACCCCTCCCCACACCCTGTTGAGAACCACTGCTGTACATCAACGCATCTTCCGAAATATCTAAACACCAATCCAAAAACGGAGAACTTGTAGGCTGTAGGCTTTTATAGAATATATATGATGCATGTATGATGCGTAGCACCATCTTGAGAAGCAGTACGGAGTATGGCCCAGACATGCACGTGATATGTGGGGCTCTCCGTGTGTGTGTCTGGTGGGGGGTGGGGGGGGGGGAGACTTTGCGGGACCACAATGGTGTGTGCCGAGGCAAGGCCGCGTGGCCATGTGGCAGATTAAATTAGCAGCAGTTGTTTATGGTCTGGACCCCCACCCTGCCAGGTCCATCTGCCGGCCTCGGCCCAGTATCTTGTGAGCTGTGCTATCAGGCCCAACTCCAGCCTCTGTCCCTAACGTCTCGCACACGATATTTCAACAACAATCGAGGTGATGATGTTGTGATCGTGTCGTCAAAGAGAATCGGACATCAGTATCGGAATCATATATTTTTTTTATATCAGAACATGCCTCACACACACACAGTTTGAATGCCCATGAACACATGCGTCACTCTGGATCAGCCCCAGTCATGAGAATACCCACAGTGAAAACACCTCTGCCAAGAGCTCTTCTCTATGCAGATTAGCCATGTGCTAATTGCAGTTATTTATTTATTTGCTAAGGAGGACAGCATGAAAGGGCCTTGGGAGGAGTTTCCTCTGGTAATTGATTAGATGACTGGGCAGAGGGAGAGAGAGAGCGAGAGACCAGCAGTGACCTATAAACCTTTAGGCTGCATGACGCTATAAACTGCTGTTGTGTTTTCTTGAATCTGGGTGATATTATGCTTTCTTGAACTGACTCTTTTATTGGTGCTGAATGAAATTGTCTCAGCTAGCACAACTGTGTTACACTGTTGGTGTTTGTGCTATTGGTGCATGTGACTGTTGGGGAGATTTGGAGCTAGAGGTGTTATGATTGTGACAGAATCTGCTCTTCTGTGAGAGCAGATTTGATATTGTGTGTATGCCAACCAGCGGTTGAGTTAAAACAAAATGAATCCTGCGGTCCTTGCTAGCTAGTTTTACTTCAGTTACAGCATATGACGATGTCGTCCTCCTTTGCTTCAACAGCAGAGGGTATTCACTAGAATTTCTGAAGGCCCCCGCCCCAGGTAGAATTTTCACCCAGAGACTGTACAGGTGGAAAATGTGATTGGATAAAAGCTCTGGTGGAATCAGCGCAACTGAGGTAGCAATATAAATAATATTATAGTATATAATAATTCACACTCGCCACCAACTGAACAGGGCGAGAATTACTTGGTTATGGTAGATCGCGCGATCACCCTCGGTGTTCTAATCTGTCAAAATGGCGGACGGCCTTCAGATTTTTCCGTCATTGTCAAAAACATTTAGTCAATGACGGAAAATATTCGGTTAATGCGACCTCTGACGCCAACACATCCTATTTTGATGTCTGCAGATAAAACATGATTGATTACTGCATTAATAAAGGAATTAATGGTGGCTGTTGTCGGTTATAATTTCAAGGGCGATTCTAAGAATGTCTTAGATAAATTAGCCAAGGTCTTCGTTAAGCCACGTGGTAATTTCTCCTAGAAAGAGCCTTCTATCTCCCTGTCTCTTGCATATGTATGCTGATTGAGGTCCATATCAGTGGCCTGGACTGGTATTATGTGTCATATTACATATACAATAAACAGCAAAAATGTCACTGCTATTTTTTATTTTGTTTGTCTGTTTCTTTGTAGTGTCAAATGTGTGCCGAATAAAAGTAACACTGACTCTGAATTCATTGTCTGCGTGCACACACATGCACACTTCTGAGAAGTGTGCATGTGTCCGAGTATTTGAACAGTGGTAAAACGGCCCAAATTGCAGGCAGAGCATAGCCCTGAACATTAGACAGGTGCCATGCTTTGCTATTGAAGGGCTTCGTTACGACCAGTTATGTTTTTCCCAGGGCCATTATAGGGAGGCTACTATAGGTGTGTGGTGTCACCTTTTCTTCTATGCTAATGTGAATTTATAGTAATTCTCAGTTTTAGGAATGATTTGACTTGAGTCCTGTAGTAGACTGGTTCACCATATTATTTAGTTATTGGTTGAACTGAATTTAGTGTTCCATCTGGTTGCATCTGCAATATTATCTACACATATGTGAAGCCAATAAAGCTAATTTAAATACTGAGAGAGATGGGATTGGAGTGTCTGGGTCTGAAATGGAAAGTGTCTGTGGTGATGCCCCATGTTGCATTGTGGGAGCAAAAACTCTAGTCTCTCCATTGTGATGCAACTAATGATGGTGGAATTGCATTGCCTTAAATTTAGTTGGAGATAAATTACACTTTAGTGAGGAACAGGAGAACTGTCTTTCTCATAATAATAATAATAATGATAATAATGTTAATAAAGCTTTTTGGCAGTTTATTTACTGAAAATGGAATAAATTTTTTTGTTATGTATTTGTTATTGTAGATTGGATTTAGAAGTCTTAGCATAACTAGCTAATTAAAGCGCTGTTACAAATATATATCGAGTTTTGCCTCAGAATCAGAGGAACAATAGATCAAGTTGAAGCGCAACAGATCTGCGAACATGGTTCACTCAAAACACTGACTTTTATATTTATTTTTTGTTCCCCAGTAAAGGGGCAGGGCAGTGGTGTGTTTTTATAGTGGGGAAACCCACTGATGAGGTGTGTATGTGTGTGGTCATGTCTAGGGTGACGTCATTGGCAGGAAATGGATGTATTCTGTAGTACAGCCATAGCACCCCCATAACACACAAACATGCTAACACACAGACCGAGCGGGGTTAAAAGTTCATTAGAGGTCAAGGGAAAGCGTCCACTGTGGCCTGCTGAGCGCCCCTGCTTCCCTGCAGTGTGCATGGTAATGACCCTGGAGAGTACAGCAACACCTAACCGCCCCCCCTAGCCCTCGCTTCCCACACACACACGCACACACAGAACACATGCAGCCCTCACACACACACACACACAACACTGTCCGTGAAACCTGGCGCAGCTCATGAAAGAGATCTTGGCCTGGGGCAGGGTGGGGGCGAAATCCTGGAGCGGAATATCTTGGAGGACTCCCCCGTCCCACCTCAGACCAACTCCGACACGTATGGGATTACAATGGTGCCAAAACTCTGCGCGCTTGTGTTTTGAATGTCGTGCTTGTAAATCGAAGTTCAGATTCGCAAGTATACGAATGGTCGCAAATGTTTTAATAAATGTTGCAAGCATCATAATTGTACATACCGGGATACAAGCTTGCGAAATCAAATTACACATTTGCGAATTGTCAAGTGCCAAAAGTCATGTGACTGTTAATATTGTAAGCTTGTATCATGGTAAAATTATGATGCTTGCAGCATTTATTAAAACATTTGACTATTTTGTATATTTCTTACACGTCGTGATACAAGCGTGCGAAATTTAATTACATTCAAAACACAATTTTACAGAGTTTTGGCACTATTGTAATCGCATAGAGAGAGACGCACACACACCCGCTCTGACATACACACGGCATCCCTGTCATTCATGGAGTGCCAGAGTGTGCTGGGCTGTGTTCTAAGCCCAGGAAGAGTCGGGTCTGGCCCGGGTTCAAACGGCAGCACAGCTGGGACCTGTTACACTGTCGGCAGACTGCCCTCTCCGTCTGACTGGCTATAAATAGCCCTGGCGGTTGTCTCCCTTAACCAAGGAAGGGAGGTTTTTATTTCTTTTTTTTTCGAGAGAGAGAGAGAGAGAGAGAGAACCCTCTGCACACACACACACACATTAATAAGCGTGGGAAGCAATGAAAGCCTTGTGTCTCGCTGCCTGAGGTCAGTAGGCCGAGAGAGGTGTTTCTTGTTTTCAGAGCTGCTCGCTGTGGCCGTAAGCCGGAAGGGCACACTGGGCCCGTTGTCGTGGCAACGGACTCGACACTGGCCGCTGGACCTGGAGTGGTGCATTATGGGGAGGTTCCCAAGAAAGTTTGTCTAGATCTCTTGGATGTATGTTTGTGTGACGTGCACACACGTAAGCCTTCCCCTCTCTTTATGACCCACTACCCCCCCCCCCACCACTACCACCACCCCCGTTTCCTCCCCGGGTCTCCAGCCAGAGAGAGGCTTTGAGTCTGGAGAGGAGTAAGCCCCCGCACACCTCACCATCCCTACATCCACACCGGGCCAAGGTCAGCCCCAGCACACCACCACGCCGCACCGCGCCGACACCCGTAGTGGGAGGGGGGAGTTGAGGGGTGGGCCCGGCTCCAGCCACCGCAGACACTTCCACTTCCTCCGGTTTATTTTCCTAGAAAGCCCTCAGTGACGTCTCTGGCGAAACACGATCCACCCACTGGCACAATGATCTCCTGGGCAGGAGAGTGCTGCTGGCGCATAGAGTGGGCTTTCTCGCTCATTCATTCAGTCCACGCCAGCCCCCCCCCCCCTTCCCCCAGTGGGAAAGTAAATCCCAGTACGGGTTTATTTATTTTCATCCTCATCTGCTTTTTGTTCTGTGATTTCTATAATCCACACTGTTTTGAATTTTGGTTTGAATGGCCTGTAGTGAGACACAGCGACGGGACTGGGGCGGGCTCTGGATCTTCCTCGAAAACTGCTTCAATATGCTCGATAGCAAACTAATGGTTGTCTGTCTGTGTCTCTTTCAGCCCCCCAGTTCCATGGACCAGGTAGGGAAGATGCGCGGCCAGCCTTACGGGGCTGCTAACCCTTACACTCAGCAGCAGCAGCAGCAGCAGCAAGGGGCTCCCCCAGGGCCGGGTCCCCAGCAGGCCGGCTCGTACCCGGGGCAGGGCTACGGACCCCCGGGCCCCCAGCGGTACCCCATGGGGATGCAGGGCCGAACCCCCGGCGCCATTGGCGGTAGCATGCAGTACGGCCAGCAGGTCAGTGGTAGTCTTGACTCGACCTCGCTTCACCTCGCTCTAAATCCGTGCCACTCTCGCCGACGCTCCTCCGTGCACTCTTCCGTGCCCTCCCACCCCCCCGCGCGCTCTGTCTTGACAGAAGCGCACATACACAAACACACGCACGTGCAGTGATACCTTTTTTTCCCCCAAGGCCCTTCAGTATGTGTGCTGTCGAGTCCATTGTGTGCCGTTATCTCACACTGGGCCACCCCGGCTTGTCACGGTCGCCCTCCACAAGTGCCTGCGCCGACAAAGACACCCGTGGTTCCCTTTTTCCCTTTGTGGGGAAGATGCAGTCAGGCCACTTCACGTGCAGCCTTTTGACACCAGCGTGCTTTCTCTCAAGCCTCCGAAAGCTCCTTCCCCTCCCGCAACGTGTCTTTTGTTTGCTTTGTTGTTTTTGTTTTCCCTCCCGTTTCTTCTTCACTTCTGTTTTATTTCATATATTTATTTCATTGTTGTTGTTACTGCAGTTCTTCCCCTTACAAGGTCAGCTCCTCTCCCTTTCATTCTTAAGGGTAATGATACGTAAACTAACTGAAGAGGCTTTCTGGAATATGAAAAAGCCTCAATGCACCCTGAAGGTTCAAGGGGAAGATTTTAGGACTTATTTGTCTGTTCATTTCTTCCATTGCAGTAATGTATAAATGAGGTGTATCGCTTTAACGGCAACAAGGGCATGTCAGGTTTTGCACGTAACCAGAAGGTATGTCTGCGCTGGGATATCTGCAAGGAACACCTAGGACTGGGACTATCGGCGCCGGAAAATGAATAGGATAGTATGGGAATAGTTCTGCCCTGAAACTCAAATCGCCATATTTTCGTTCCACAAAGTCAGTGAGTGCGTCAGCTCTCGACCGAGCCCATGATGTCATCGGTTAAACTTAAATTTGGTTAATTTTAACTTTGGGCTCACGAGTAATGATTTGAGCAGTTGTGAGTCAGAGTGCTCGTATTGTTTTCCTTTTATCCACTTGACTGAATGTTCTTGCCTAATTGAGCGTCAGAGTAGGGCGCGATAGGAACAAATGGGAGCCCTTTTTCCAATAATATTTCTAATGGTTAAACATTTATGAAGCTGAATATGACTTCATGGGTAGTTCATGTGACAGTTTGGCTGACTGCTGCGTGTGTGTGTGACTGCTGCGTCACACACAAAGATAGTTCTAAGTGCTTATGAGAAAGCTATTAACACTAGTTTATAACTAGAATAAACGTGTTTCGTGTGTAGTTACCACCTGTATACCAACTGTGCACTTATGGTATACCAACATCTCTTCTCGTCCAGATGTCGGCCTACGGCCAGCAGGGCCCCGGCGGCTACAGTCAGCAGGGGCAGGCCTACTACGGCCAGCAGGGCCCCTCTCCTCACCCGGGCCAGCAGCCGCCCTACCCCGGCCAGACCCAGGGTAGCTCCGGCACCCCCTACCCGGGGCCGGGCCACCCCGCGCAGCCGCCGCCGGGCCAACACGGGCAGCCCGCCGGACCGCCGTACCCCCAGTCCCAAGCCCCCCACGGCCCCCAGGGCCAGCCTCCGTACACCCAGCCCCCGCAGTCTCAGCCCGGCCAGCCTCCCTACGCCTCTCCCCAGCAGTCTTCTCAGCAGCCCTCCCAGCAGCAGCAGGGGTCGGGACCCCAGAGCCAGCAGGGTCCCCCAGGCCAGGCTGCCTACCCTCAGCCCCCAGGACCTGGGCAACAACAACCACCACCACCGCCACAGCAGCAGCAGCAGCAGCAAGGAGCCTCTCAGCAGCAGCAGCAGCAGCAGGCTGGAGGTCCCCATCCTCAATCCCAGCAGCCCCCAGGTCACGTCCAGCAGGGCCAGCAGTCCCCTTACTCCCAGACTCCCCCCTTGCAGCAGCAACAGCCGTCTCCCTACCAGAGGTTCCCCCCTCCTCCGCAGGTAAGAAACACCTGTCTGGTTTGAACGCGTAGCGGCAGCACATGATGGGTTACTTAACCCCCTGTCCCACCCTCTCAGCAGGAGCTCTCCCAGGACTCCTTCAGCTCCCAGTCCAGCGCCCCTCCTTCCAACCAGCCCATGGCTTCCAACAAGAGCAGCCAGGAAGACAGCATGCAGGGACGCCCCTCCAGTCTGCCGGTGAGCGAGCCCCTCCCCCCTGCCAACACACCATCAGTAAATGGCATTTCTTTTCATTAGGGTTGGGTACCGTTCACATTCCAACTGGAATCTGTGCTGGTACCTGGAACTTTATTTTGTGATAACAAAAATGTAATTTCTAAACTTGCGTATCGCATCACAAATATTGCATCGAGCGTTGTCTACGGCATTACAATAGCGCCAAAACTAAGTAGTACCGACGGAATTTGGTCGGTACCCAACCCTAGTTCTCTTCAACACCGATGCTCATTCTGGAGTTTAACTCAATATGGCTTTATCCCCGCTGTCTAATTTCCCCAGTTTGACAAAATGGTTTTATTTTTATAATATAAAATGTTGGCCGGTCACTAGCCAACGTTTTCCATCATTTGGCATTCGATTAGTGTTTTAAATTCCATGTAAAAGTCCCACTGAAAGCTTCTTCCAGGTGCTGTTAACAGCCAGATTGTCACCAGCATCGCTAATAAATAATGAAAGAACAAACTGTCAGCGCTATCAGACTTTAATATGAATGTTTACAAGCGGTGACATTGTGTGTACTAGTACAGACGCTTGTGTCTCTGGAAGACAGATTAGTAGTCGGATATCTGTTTCAGACGGAGGCAAAAACATAACTTCCGAGCTTGAGTTCGCTTGCGGCACACAAAGCGGCAGGGTTTCACTCGAAATATCGTGATACGAAAGGCGCTGACCAAGCATCGTTGAGATTAAATAATGGATAAACCCTCCGCTTCATTCTGGGAAAGAAAATTTAGAATGTGGTGAATCCTTCCTCAAGCTGTGGGCTGCGTTGACCTTGACTGTTCACACAGTAGTCAGCTGGAACAGGTCATTTCAGGTCATTCCGTGCTCTGGAAACCCAGAAATTGGATAATTCAGAAGATAGACCCCCACCCCACACACACACACACGCACACACACACAGCAGCAAGATGTGTGTGAGTGTCGTCAGATGAAAGTGTGTGTGTAACCACGGACAGGTTGCCATGACAGTGTTTATGGGTCAGGCTGTGGCAGTAACCTCGTTTCACGCCTCGGAGACGCAGGGTGAGGAATGAGATCATTAGGGTGAATAAGTGTGTGTGTGTGTGTGTGAGGGTATTTTGGAGTGATGGGCGAGCGAGGGAGTCCGGGTGGATGACATCAAACAGCGTGAGTGGCTGGTGCGTGTCATAGAGACAAAGGGAGAGAGAGAGATAATGAAAAAGTGAGAGCTGTGGGTGCCAGCGAGGGATGCCTCCAGGATGTGTCTTCCCTCCTCATTTATTTATTCTCCATTTATTTATTTATAAATCTCAGCCGCTGGTCGAGGAGGACGGGCCAGGCACATCTCTCTCTCTGTCTATTTATATATTTATTTATTTGCTTTTTCTTTTTGTGGGGATTCCCCTCTGTTGGTGCCGTGTGATTGGCCACGAGAGCCATTTTTTGGCGCCCCCCCCCCCCTCCCTCCCGTCTTTCTCTTCTCTCCTCTCCCAAATTAGACCTCACCAACTGTAGCCATTTGTTTCTCTCTCTCTCTCTCACACACTCACACACTCTCTCACACTCACACACACTCTCACACACACTCTCACACACTCTCACACACTCTCTCACACACACACACACACACACACACACACACACACACACACACACACACACACACACACAC
>JAODLI010047575.1:0-16927 GCA_027575585.1 Percopsis omiscomaycus
TCTAAAATAAGGACAGCATCATGTAACAAGGTTACTTTACCTATGCATTTGCACAACATTACTCGAAGGTTTATCATACTTACTTTTACATACACACACACACAGACACACACTACACTGTACATGCACAGAGAAACACACATTAATTTCAACATGAATTCTTCCTTTGAATTGTTGGATTTACTTTTTTCTTTGAGCCAGAGTTCACCCAAATATTATTTATATATACATATATTATTTCATATTTGTAGTCAGTTAAAGGTGCTGTAGGTAGAATTTGCAACAAGAGCTATAAAAAAAACGAAGGAGAGTACAATTTTGAAAATCAACAATCCAAAAACCCACCCCCTCCTCCTCTGCTCCCTCCCTCTGGAGCCCGTTGGTCCGCCATACCTGCGCACATCCATGTGATTGACAGGCAAGGTAGATTCACCGGATCATTTAGGGGAAAGAGGCCCTGATTGGTCAGAATTCTTTCGTGTGCCAGTCAAGAATCTAAATCGACTTATATAGAGGCAGGGGCTATCAATCAGAGCAGATATTCTCACAGAGCATTTTACTCACTGAAAGCTGACAGATATCTGTGGCATTTCTAATAAATTACACTAAATTTATATCTCTAAAATCCTATACCTACAGAACCTTTCATTTGTTTTAGGTAATAATTAATTTTCATTCTTGAGCTTGATCAAATGTGAAACATGTCACAGTGCAATTAATTGTCTCGCTCTTCTCTCGAGCAGGTCACCCTTCTGCATGTGGAGAGTGACAGTGACTTGATGCCCTATTCCTTCAGAGTGGACAGTGCCATCAAAACAGTTACCCTGCACCTGACTGGCCATCTGATAACCTGTAACCTCATCAGTCCATCGGGTACAGGAAAACCCCTCACCACACACACACTATCTATCTCACATGCTCTTCCAAACGAGCTCTATTAGGTTGGAACCACAAGACACCTTTAATCATGCTTCTACTTTAGCTGGCTTGTGGCTACTAAATGTTAACTATCTATAACTGGAAGAATATATAGGTTTGACCGAAGGCTGTGTATGTCATACACTAACTAATTAAACTAATTAAAGCTGGTGTAGGTAGAATTTGAGAGATGCAACGAGAGCTAGCTAAAAAAGGTCGAAAGAGAGTATGATTTTGAAAATCAACCACCCAAATACCCTCTCCTCCTCTGCTCCCTCCCTCTGGAGCCCGTTGGTCTGCCGTTGCGAAGCGCCATTGACAAACCTGTTATAGCTGTGTACGCACATTCATGTGATTGACAGGCAAGGTAGATTCGCAGGACCAATCAGGGAAAAGATGCCCTGATTGGTCGACTTATACAGAGGCAGGGGCTATCAACTGGAGCAGATATTCTCACAGAGCATTTCACTCACTGATAGCTGGCGGATGTCTATGGAATTTCTAAGAAATTAAATTTTTAGCTCTTAAATCCTACCTAAAGTACCACAGTAGGCACGCTTAAACACACACACACACACACACACACACTCATGCACAATTCAAGTATTGCCTGTTTGTCTCCCTGTAAGGTTGGAGCCAGTCTCTTTTGAGTGAAGAAGGCCCACTGGCTGAGTTGGTGCACTTTGACGGTCTGTACCGCATTCACCTGCTGTCTCCTATACAGCCAGGCCTATGGAGCCTGCAAGCCAAAACTGATGGCCACCTCACATTCAATATTATAGGTAATCTTAGCCTGATCCCAGACCCATCCTTAAATGTACTTTTGTCTAATAATGTATCAATTTTGAAGCACACTGTATTAGAAAAGTAGTGTATAAAAACAGTTATTAGCATAAACCTATACAATTTAATAAATGTACTAGTATGTAAATAATGTATAAATGTTGTATGTATTATTTATGAGGCTTAGGGAAGGAAAGGTTACACTGAAGCTTAAACTAAAACTTCTAATTACAACCAGCAGTTGTCATTAGATTGCACTTCTCAATTGCACCTGTCAAGGTAATTGGATAAAATAATATATTTTGTGCCTGTAGGGGACAGCAGTGTGGATTTCCTGTATTATTTTGCCACTGTGGCCAATAAAACACACCCAGGTCTGGCAAGAGTGGAGGGCAGTCCGATAGCCGGTGAGTGAATGATGACTACTTGCTCAAGTTGGCTGTTTAGGTATAAATAAATAGAGGAACTAAATAGAATAACTATTACCAATACTATATCAGTATCAATGCTACACTACCAAAATACAATTTCAAGTGACGTGTCTATGCATGTAAGAATGGTGATATAAGTATCAGTACAGTATGAGATTAAAATATACATTAATAAAAAAAAATGTATTTTAGGTATTTCTACATTTCTGGTGCTGGTGGTTACTGGCCTGGCTGTCAATGAGGAAGTTTTTTTCAGTCACATGACTCTTCTGGGAGCCAATGGAGAGAGTCTCCAGCACGTGTGGCTCAACTCCTCATCTCCCTACTCCTCTTCCTTTACTGGGGAGGAGCTGGTGGGTATAGTGGACTCAGTTCCTCGAGTGCCCTTCTGTGTCCGTTTGTCTCTCCAGAATGGGAGGGGCAACAGGCTGGAGAGGGTTTCCACAGAGATGATACAGCCCACTTATGTTCAAATTCAGGTAACTAATAAAGCAGTTGTGCTCATTATGATATATTAAGATTAATTATATTATAAAATTAGAGACGGTATGGCTGTTCTTTTCATACTTTAGGTTGAAATGTACTCTGAGGTAATAACATCTATTTAGCCTTTATTTGAACTCGAGATATATTTGTGGAGTTACTTTACCCAGTTTTGTGGCCTCTACTGGGCTGTCTGTTTTGATCAGTTGATCTGTTTCAATCTTTCAATCTAGAAAGCTGTATCTCAGTCTGTTCCTCGATCAGTCAGTTTTTGGTGTCCTTAAAAGTCTGTCTCTCTTTCAGGTTCTCGTTGCACCTCGTCTAGTACCCGGTCACACTAGCACTGTACACTTTGAGGTACTGAACCATGGCCCAGCACGGATCTTTAATCTCTCTGCTGTGGATGACTGTGGATATCTGCACCAAACAGCGACTCACAGGTCCGTTTTAACAACCATTTAGAGAGTTGTGCTACTTATCTAGTTTTATATTTCATCATGTATATCAAAACTGTTTAAAGTATAATAGTTGTATAAAGTGATGGTCTGCAGTTATACACAATAAGGGGTGGTATGTGTGGTTGACTCCTAACCGAAAGGGCTCGGGTTCGATACCTGGCCTACCTGTAAGCACTCTTGAGCAAGATGCCTATCCCCTACCTTCTCTTTAATACTAATTGTAACTGTACTCACTGTTAAGTCGCTTTGGATAGAAGCGTCTCAATTATGTAATTGTACAATAAAGTTAAAACTATGCCACTAATCACTGCTAAATATATGAAAATTGTATATGGTCTTTTTTTTTTATTACATTTATCTCAACAAAACCTATGCTACTTTTTGCTAGCTTCCCTGTCGCAGAAAGCGGCTCTATTCAGAGCCAGGTGGACCTCCACACTCCTGCCACAGCTGAGGCAGGAAGGACAATCACTCTGACTGTCACAGTGCGTGCGATGGACTCCCCTGACTCTAACTACGCAGTAGTCTACCTGACTGTGGTTCCCCTGGTGAGACCCTTCATTGTGCACTAGAGAAAATGAATGCAGAATCATGCAGAAACAACCACATACAAATCAAAATAAATAGCTATACATATTACATAATAATCACATATGTGTATTATATATACTTATACTTATACATAAAAAAAATGTTTTAATGTAATTATTTTGGTTTATTCCTTCTACAGGATCCTGACCTGTCTCCTCCATTCTGCTCCATGAGGGTAGAGCGTTCCTGTCCTTCCCAGATTACCTGTACCAACTTCAGCTGGAGTGTCTCTCTAGCGGTTTCAGACAGGGGGCGCTCTGGCCTTGCCTCCCTCAAACTGAACCAAGGTGACGGCGCTCTCACACTGTTACGCCCTTTACCCCCTGGGAGCGCAGAAAATGCTGAGCCCTTCCCCAACCAGCAACAAGCAGATGAAGACATTGTAACCCCTGGGAGGAGAGGACCCAGGGGCTCTAACCCACACCTGTCCAGATTAGAGAAAGGAGACCCCCCGCTGAATGTTTCTGATTGGGTAGGGGCCTCGCCTCAGGTCCTATGGGTGAGGTACACTTCAAGCTGCTGTTCGTCTTCGGCAGAATTCCTGGTGTGGGATAAAGCTGGGAACATGAAGCGTTGCCATCTGACCTCTGGACAACAGAGGGCGCTAAATGATATGAGCGTAGAATCTGAGATGAGTGGAAGTGTTAAAACTTCACCCACAAACATCTTTTTTGTGCTGTTGGGTTTGCTGTGGACTTGTTTGCCACTTTGTTTTGTGTGTTGACTAGTGGATGCATTATCAACAGCTGTCTCAAGTAAGATAAGAAAACTATGGAGATGGCATTCACTATTTCTATGCTCAGAAATGACAATGCCAGAAAAAAAAGTCCATTCTTTGTCTGGGCTGAGACAATCCACCTGTATTGGCCATAGCTGAAGGCTTTTGTTTGGAAAGCTCCGCCTTTCACATTGTCTGCAGAACCAAGTCATCTGAATAGCTCAAAGCAAAAAGATTAACCAGTTTTTTGTGCAATAATTGACATTTTTGCATAGTATAAACAATGCCCTTGTGAACTTCGCTCACTTTAAGCGTGATGGAAAAGGTAGAAAGTCATCTGGTGAGAAAGAGGTTTGCTCACCAAAAGGCTACAAACCTGAAGAACATATTTCACCAGAGCCTCAAGTCTCTTGAAGGACATACACACGAGAAGATGACAAAGTCAAATGTGTTTGACAGTCAAACACAGTTGAAGCAAGTTTCAAGCATTTCTGCTAATATGATAACATATTGTGGCACCTGCATTTTACCATGAATAAGTCATTCATCTATCAAGCTGAATAAATAAATAACCTCACTGCCTTTTTTGAATGTTATCTGGAACCTTTTTTGATTATCAGGATCCATGGATTAACCCTTTCCAATCTAGGGACGTAAATAAAAAAGTATTAATTAATTCCACCAATATTTTAAATATTTGTACCATTAGACATTTAATCTATGTACATGCTATTAAATAATACAGCAGCCCTGGTATGTAAATGTCTGATATGCAGCTAAGGACAAAAACAAAACAAGAAGGTGGAGTTATACTGTAGTTCATTGTGTCCGTCACTGTGTCTCTTTCGGTTACCTGGGATGACATGTTTATTTAACATATGACCTCCTTTTTCACACATTCACACAGACTAAACAGTGGGATGGGACACCGTCGGTCAATAAGTACAGCCTTGGTTCCAAATTAAGCCATACTGTAAAGAAATATACCCAGACAGGAAAACCTGAACGAGAGGAGGAAAAGAGAGGGGAAAAAGAAAGAAGGAATACCGGGTGCCAACATAAAGTTACTAGCGATGAAGGAAGAATATGTAGTGAAAGACGGGACAGCAATGGTGAAGCTGGAGGAGCGAGGACAATGGGGCAGTAAGGTGGAGTTTGTCCTGGCTGTAGCAGGGAATGTGGTTGGCCTGGGAAATGTGTGGAGATTTCCATATCTCTGCTACAAAAATGGAGGGGGTAAGTCTGTTGGCATCTGTGAAAGAAAATACCCTTTTACAGAGTACAGTTGCAAGGATTAAGGAACAGGTAGGGGTTAGGACCACCCTAACCACTAACTTTTATGCCCCTTACTGTATTTCAGGTGCATTCCTTGTGCCATACCTGGTGATCGTGGTGACATGTGGTGTACCATTGTTTCTGCTGGAGACTGCAATGGGGCAATTTACTCAGGAAGGGGGTGTCACTTACTGGAGGAAGCTTTGCCCTCTGGCAGAAGGTACTTTTATATGCCCATAGTCATAATATTGCTTAGAAGGTGTATACAGTTCTCTACACCTTAATTCTATAATAATTATTATTTGACAGTTAAAAAGGTGCCCAATAAACTGTATGTGTACAAATGATATGACCAAATTCAAGAATAATTGAAAGCTTAACTAGATTATTCACTTTGGGTCAAACAGGTTATAGTATTGATTCCAGAGAAATAGCAATTTATGTGTATTTCACTAAATTCATGGGCAATCTAGCAGACTATGGTTTGAACCCATTGCAGAAGTGAGACAATACTTCTAACATCTGCCAGGCACTTGGCTCCCAAATAACAAAATGCAGTGTATAAACGCACTGTTTATACACTGTTTATACAGTGAGCTGGGGGGTTATATTGTCAATGAGCGCTGGTTTCGACCACAAGGACAATAAATCAAAGATTGGGTCTTGAACTTCTTCTAATGCCTTACAGGTATAGGCTATGCAGGCCAGGTGATCCTTCTCTACAGCTGTATGTGTTACATTATTATTTTAGCCTGGGCCTTGTTCTACCTGGTCTTCTCCTTCAGTGCCCAGCTGCCCTGGGCTAGCTGTGCTAATGCGTGGAATACAGGTAAAGTGCAAGAATGGCCCCACCGATGGCTGCTTCTAAAAATGCACATTCCAGTGTAAACTGAAATGCCTAAGATTCACCACTAGGCAACTTTCATTTCTAAATGTGTAGTGCTAAAAACGACATCCACTCTGACATGAAACTACATAATACAGTCTATTGATTCTATTTATTTCTGCAGTATAGCTTCTAGCATCTGTTTATTCTAGTCATTTTTTCTAATGCTCACTAGTACTGTATATGCTTTATCTGCCAAAATGAAACAACATCAAAAGCCTTCAAAACCATAAAAAAATAAGCTTTCTTTATTATAATATCTTCTCTCTATTATCCATTAGATAATTGTGTTGATTTTTCAACTCAAAATGGCACCTTCAAATGGATCAACCAGACCAACACATCTTCTGCTGCCACAGAATTCTGGTCGTAAGTCTGTTGGAAGACAACACACATTCACCACATGAACCTTGTTGATAATGAGGTCCTATCAAAAACATGGCTTGTCTCAATGTAAGCAGTCACTCTCTACCTAGACGGCGAGTGCTGGCGATATCCAGGGGTATTGAAGAGGTGGGCAGGATCCGGTGGGAGATTCTGCTGTGCCTCATTGCTATGTGGATCATCTGCTACTTCTGTATCTGGAAAGGGGTCCGTTCTACAGGCAAGGTAATGACAACATGTTTTGGGAAAGGATGGCCTAGTAATTAGTTAGGTCCTCCCAGAACCACCCTATATTCGTATCCCTAGTTTCTACCTGCTTCAGAGGCAGTAAATTATCCGTTACGGGATTAAAAGAGAATATATAATGTAATTGCTCTCTTTTCCCAGGTGGTGTATTTCACTGCTACCTTTCCTTATGTGATGTTGTTCATTTTGCTGATCCGTGGACTCACTCTACCTGGGGCTCTGAATGGAATTGTGTTCTATCTTCTGCCTGAACCATCACGTCTTATAGACCCACAGGTACCAGATTATTACAGGAGAATAAAAACAAGGCACACTGACATCAGTCCTCGAATGTAGATTACTAGCGCTATCCATCATTTTTAATAGGTTTGGATGGAGGCTGCTATGCAAATCTATTTCTCCTTTAGTGTGGCTGTGGGCAGCTTAGCTACACTTGGCAGTTACAATACCTACAACAACAACTGCTATAAGTGAGTATTTGCCAAATAGATTAAAGGGTAGCTGCGTGATTAAAGGTAAAATATCTTCAAGTCAAGCATTTGCCAAACATTTGAAAATGAACCTGTTCCTGTTCTCTGTATCTCCACTCAGCCCCTCCCTAAACTATGCTTGAATCATGTACAAAAACTGGATTTACATCCAGGAGGTGTGCCCCCTCTCTTTGAGCTTTTGCGATTGGTTGGAACTGCCCAGTCTCATGAGATCGACGACAAATGGTGACGTTTGTGCAAAAAAGTTACGCGTCATCATTTGACGAATTGTATTTCAGTCAGATAAATTACGTATAATACTTTCGTCAGTGTTGACGATTTTCTGTCTAAACACAGTATCCCATTTATGATCATTTCGTCAACATGTAGACAAACTCAATCGTCAAAATTTCAATGAATGGTTGAATTATATTGTATAATATATTTTTGTTGATGAAAAATTGTGGTTGCTGATGTATAGAACTATTTGCCTAAATTCTGACGTATAATAATTTCGTCAGTATTTCAACGATTTTCTAGTTAAAGTCCAACTATAGATTGCTGTATTTATATTTAGATAATTTTAAATATTTTTACAAAATATATTTTCAATAATATGACGTGAAAATTATCTTACTAAATACATCAATCTATTGTTTGTTTGTAGTTATATTTTTGTCTCCTGATTAAATAATTTTAGCACACATGCTGGCACTTTTTTTCATTCCCCAATTTTTTGTTATATTCTCATAATTCATTATTATTATTCTGTGATATGCAGAGATTCATTTCATCCCAGATTCAATGAAAACTCTTTTTGTTACCATTTTAATGAAAGGAATTACATCATTTATTACATTTTTGTGCTTTTCTTAAAATAGATAGATTCTCATCTTTTATCCTATATCTTATCCTATGATTTGTTTGATTGTTTTTATGATTTGTTTTATTGTACATTCTAGCTTTATGCATATATCTAGTACATGAGTTATCACAAATATATGTGGAAAAAGAAAATATAAGTGGTTCAGAATTAAATGGTCAATTAAATGGTTTCATGTTTTGCAGAGATTGTCTGTGGCTGTGCTTGCTTAACAGCTGCACCAGCATAGTAGCTGGTTTTGCTGTCTTCTCAGTACTAGGATTTATGGCCCATGAGCAAGGCACCACAGTAGACCAAGTGGCAGAGTCAGGTACTTCAAACTATGTTGTAAAAAAAATATGCAGACAAAGATATTGATATAACAATGAAAAATATAGACACAAAAGACAGATCACAATGGTAAATGCAGGCAGGACTTAAACACCCAGTATATTATCTTTGTTTTCAGGTCCAGGCCTGGCATTCATTGCGTATCCTCAGGCAGTAGCTATGATGCCCCTGCCTCAGCTGTGGGCTGTCTGTTTCTTTATCATGATCATTCTTCTGGGTTTAGATACACAGGTAAGATACACACATGCCTCTTTGCCTTGAAGAGCACATTTTGTCAAACACAAACACAGCTCCCAATTCTGTTTCGTAACAGTTTGTTGCCATGGAGGTGGTGATGACTTCCATCACAGATATGTATCCTACGATACTTCGAAGGGCCGGGCGGCGAGAACTCTTCCTTCTGCTCTTCTGTCTCATTTGCTTTTTCTCTCAGCTTATCATGGTCACAGAGGTCAGTGGTGTGTATTATTATGTGTTATTGAAATCTATATGGATAATTAATAGTAATAATTAAAGTTG
This sequence comes from Percopsis omiscomaycus, assembly GCA_027575585.1. Taxonomy (NCBI): domain Eukaryota; kingdom Metazoa; phylum Chordata; class Actinopteri; order Percopsiformes; family Percopsidae; genus Percopsis; species Percopsis omiscomaycus. Next base: position 9,376 of record JAODLI010047575.1, read on the forward strand.
GCCAATAATTATTTTATTATTCTTGCACTGGGAAGAGATTTACCTTGAAAAGATGTCTAGGTGTGTTTTTTTTTAAAACACAAAAAATAACCCGTGGCATATTCTACCAATTTTACATATTTTTTACTTGTGTATATTTAGTGATTATTTTGTTTGTGGCTGTAGTCTGCAGTGCCCTTTTACAGGATTACTCAGTACACATAGTTCTCATTCTGTGAAATGCTATAAAAGTTAAATCTTGAGAGCTGGGTCTTCAGAGGCCATGGGTGACCACAAAAGCCGAACAGAAACATCCTCCATGCACATGCAAAATGACAGCACTGCACAGGAGGTTTATCGTGAAGTCCCCTGGCAACCGCAGCTAACTTTAACAGTAAATAGGACAGGAAGCCGTTGCAGTGACAGCTAAACAGAGAAATGATGGGGCTTTTGTTTACAATGTCATCCACAGGGAGGAATGTATGTGTTCCAGATGTTCGACTACTACGCCTGCAATGGCGCCAGCATTCTCTTTCTCTGTGTGTTTGAATCTCTGGTATTTGGCTGGATATTTGGTAGGTGTTTTTTTTCCAATATGAATAGTTGCATATTAACTTATACCTGTTCATTGGCTAATGCTCTCCTCCAAATAAGGGGCGGAGCGTGTGTATGACATCATAGAGGATATGACAGGTGTGCGACCTAACGTGTTCTTCAAGCTCTGCTGGAAATGCCTCACCCCCTTGGTGTGCTTGGTATGTTGGAACCCACAGACCAACAAATAAGCTATATATCGAAAATAATCAAGGCCTCTAGTTCATCAATTCATAACTGCAGACTATTACAAGAGTCAGACAATGTATTTGCAATCAAATAGAAACTCTGCACCGCCTCCAATAATTTCTCTATCTAAGACCTTCCTAACTTTCTCTCGAATCCTTTAGGCCTCTTTCATATGTTCCCTAGTTAAATACCAACCTCTGACCTTCAACCGTACATATGTGTACCCAGCATGGGTGCACATGTTGGGCTGGTTGCTGTCGTTTTCCTCTATTCTCCTGCCACCAGGGTATGCACTGATCAAACTGGGCACTGGATCTGGCACCCTACGTCAGGTGGGTTGTCTTTGTAACATAGCAGTAATAGCAAAAGCAAAATATATATAGTAATTGAATTACAATGCCATGTAAACGCATTCTATATGAACAGTATAACATTTACATTTACATGACATTTACTAGAGCTAGCTTTACTTTTCTTTATACTTCTGTAAGATACAGTTAGTACAGTGCTGCACTGCAGCATTGTACACTATGGAGAATTGTAGATTAAAGATTAAATTATAAATCAGGAAATGCTTTACAGGTAAGTAACCGATCAATGATGTGGCCCTAGTATTTCTCTCATATCTCTATGTCATAGCGCTACGTTCGTCTTTGTGAACCCAACCCTGACTGCATTCTGACCCTGAAGAGAACATCTGAGCAGCAGCACAATGGAGGAACAGAGGTGGAAGAGTTCATACATTCATTTAATAAGTTACCCGACTCTTTGGAATTACTGTGATGTGATCAACTAGTAAGGAAGTGATTTTCATACAAATCTTAAAAGGATTGTAAACGATTAGTCATCTGTCTACGTTTGTAATAAGTTAAATGTCAACCAGTTTCTAAGAGGAGCATTCGGTTTCCAGCTGAAATTCAGTGGGATCTTTAACCCTTGTTTAATATTTCAAAAACAATCAAGATTTATATCACCATGTCGGGCACATTCTTTCATTGTTGTGTAAGAAAATATTACAATATTTAAATATATTTAGTTAATTTTTATTGTTTTTGTTTTACTTTACCCAAAGAAACTTGTGTGTACATTTACAAAGGTTATGCATCTATGCATCTCATAGACAGGCAACTACTTATGCTTTAAGACAGCTTGCAAACAGATTTAGTTATTCAGTCCACTAAAGACACACGGTTAAGTAAATACTTAAGCTATTTTGTTGATTTAAGCTTTAAATTGATTTAAGCAATTTTCATTCTTTTAAGATGTGTGTATGAAATTGTAATCTGTAATCTTATTTTATATCTGAGTAAATTCAGTAGGATACAATGTCTGCTTAACCAAATATGTTGGGCAACTTTCTGCATTTAACAGCATTTGTCATATTTTTCCACTATTAACCTTTTTTCTATAACGGTTCTTAGAGAATCAAGCACTCTTAGACTTCATCTTAAATGGTTTCTTAAAAACAAAGCATTTCCTGTCATTTAGATTCCTCTGTCAAATGTAAGTCCTCTGTAAACATGTATTACACTAACTACCAGTGCCATAATGAATGATAAGATAGATTTGATATTTGAATACACAGACTGGTATACTGGTTAACAGAAGTTAATTCAGAAATATTGCATAAACCAATTTATTCTTGATAAAGTTGTCCACTGTTGGTAGCCCAATTTAAAAAAGGGATCTGGAAAAATTATCAATTCAAGATGAGAAAAAAAGTCAAATAAAATTCATGTTCCATTGGCCAAAAAGTGTCCAGGTTAAAGGCTTTGTTCTTTATCACCATGGATCTACGGAAAAGTCACTATATTAATGTGTATGCAATCATATACAAACACTCCAAACATAGATATATTGAAAAAAGTACATAAGCAAAAATATAAAAAAAAGATTTTTAAGGCTTAGCTTAAAACATTTTTTTTTTTTGAAGATTAAGGATAACACCATCTATGGAGTTACACAGTGGTCCTATTGTATGTGAATCACACTCATTTAGACCTTCAGTATTTCATTTTCTTCAAACTTTCTTAATATTTAGGACGGGTTTTAAGGCTTCACCTAGCTTCACAATTGTATTTGAGGATCTTTGTGGTTCGGAAACAATTTCTTAAACTCTATTAATGAACATCTTTAATATAACAGCCAAAGACGAAAGAGGTGACAGCCAAAGTCACCTCTTTCAAAGCAGACAAGCGCTCTCCTTTGTTTAATGGCAGGAAGCCAATTGGATTTGTAATGATAATTTCAGTAACACAGCAGAGCTATCTTATCTTTAGCAATGGAATGATAATCACTGCGATTAGCAGTTCATAGAGTGGTCATTAGAAGACCACATTAAAATAATTTGTTTTCTGGTTATACTCAGTGGCTTTGAGTAAACATTCTAACCAGTAGAACTGTCCGGAGCCATGACTGTGCCTTCTTCTGAGGGTTTACCAGTAGTCTTGTTCTCCTGGTCTTTTTCGGGCTGTGGCGGAACAGCACACCTCAGATTCATGTCTGACATCGACGTGAAAACAGTAAACGGTTCCAGATCTTCATTCGGAGAAGTTTTACAGGTGTTACCTGTAATGGGCGTATGCCTTGCAAAATTCTGGCCAGGAGAGATTTCTTTGTTTTGCAGGCTGTTGAGGCCTGGGTAGGTGCCAGACTGCACCATGGCTTGGTGGAGTTCCTGCCAGGCTGTGGTCCACTCCAGGCCGTTGTTGGAGATACTGGCAGCCTGGCACAGCATCTGGGTATGCTGCCGCAGCTGGGCAATGTCACGGTCTGAAGCAGTGCTCTGGCGCAGAAGCTCCTGTGTTCGCAGGGTAATGTTTAACAGACCTGACCGTCTGAGGATTTCTACCGTGTTGAGGAAACGGCGACGGTGGCACCTAATTGACAGCCTATTTCTAGAAAGCCCTCCTGTTGCTTGTAAGGAAGAGGGGCTGCTGTGCGCGGATGAACGTGATGTGGAAGGGGTGTTGAAACTCGAGAGTGACGACGAGGCTGGGCTTGAGCTGAAGGACGAATGACCTTTACTGTTGGATGAATGGATAGATGTTCTTGGCACAGAGCTAACATCTGTTGCTCTGGGCTGCTTACAGGGGTGCAGTGGGACAGGGCTACTGGTGGCGGACACCTCATCTCTCTTAGCTTCTGTGCACACCCTCTTGTTCAGATTTGAGGAGTCCTGGCTTGGTGGAGTCTTATTCAGTGGCTTCTTGCTGGGGTGTGGTGCGATGCGGGGATAAGAAGTGAAGATCGGCAGAAAAGCGCAGTTTAGCCTCTCTCCTGTGCTACTAGCCTTTTGGACCAGGGGTTTGCGGTGGTGAGGGCCGACATGCAAGCCTGGGGCCACACTAGGCTGCTGGAGCATGACCAGATGGGGTGCACCGGACTCAGGGGTGTCCCTTTCTCTGCAGGGGTGACTTCCATTTTGTGTCATGTTCTGCTGATTAGATAGGAAGGAGGAAGAGAGAAATAGGGATTGCATAGAGAAACACAGTCTCTCACTTGCCAGAAATGTCTCTCACTTTCTGGCAAGTGTGAGACTTTTCTCTTCACTGCATTGGTCTTCCAGTATAGCACCTCTGTGATATTATTTCTTCCAGTTTAAATGTTTGCTTACTCTTTGTTGTTTAGGCTTCAGCTTAAAGCCTCACTCAGACTGTAAAACAGATTGTGACTATTATTGCATGTGACTTTGCGTGATACACCAGGCCAGATTCTGGGATGACACACTGATCGTTTGGCGAGGCTACATCATCCGACAGCGGCAGGGAATACGTTATTTCTCTCATAACTTTAAATTTAGCCTCTATGCAGGGCGAACAACCTTATATGGATGTAAACCCAAAGATTTCTGCATAAACTTCAGTATGTAAAGGTCAAGGTTAATCAAGAAATCATTTTAATTAATGATTTAAAGTTAATCAAGAGAATTTTTGATGGTCAACCTTAGTGCTCCTCTCCCACAGTTGTGTTTCAGAACCAGCTAGGGTGACTTTTTGGGTGTCCCTTTCAAAATTATGAAAAATAAATAAATTGCATCCCCTATTGCATTTTGGGATTTTCATGTCAGCTCATGAATTTGAATTTGCTTCCATTATAACTGCAAAATCATGTATAGGAGAATCACAAGTCAAAAAATAAACATAAATGCTGTGCTATTGTTTAAATACGGAAGTGATAGTCCCTCATCACCCTTTCTGCCTTTTATCCACTTTACCTGGTTGAGCACCATGTTCTTGATGATTAAGATCGACGGAAGGTTGCCTTTTGCTTGTAGTGGGACAGGGGTCTCTGGAGGAACATGGAACTGCCCAGTCCTCCTCTGGATAAGGACCTGGCCCCGATATTCCTTAAGGTTGTCCTCATGGTCTTCCACATCTGCTTGTGGCCAATCTGAACCATTGTCTGAAGAGGAGAAGATTGAACCAGACAGAATTTACAACACAACACGCTCAAGAGGAAGAATTATAACTGATATGAGTTACCAAGTTGAGCGAGAATGGAACAGGTTGATTCACATCTGCAGCCATGTTAGAGCATAAATAACATAACAGGCATTCTCTATGTACATCCTTACATCACATTGATTTTATTTGGGCTAGGGATACTCAGTGCTCACTCACCAGAGTAGCCAGAATCTTTTTCTGAACTGCACCAGGAAAGCCTACCACTGGAGCATTCAGTACCATGTAAGGCCACCAGAGCAGCGCTGTTGTGCCGTTCCTTAGCATTTTTGCTAGACCTGTCAGGGTCAGGCTCATTTTGGTTGGGCTGTTCTTTGGGCATTCCGAGTCCTAAAGAAACAAAGAAAACTGCACATAATGCCGTGACATTTCATTAGCTTCCTAATCCCAGAAAATTTCTTCTGAGGAAGGTGGTTATTTCACAAATCACTCCACCGAAGGCCCCCTAATAACTACACGACCAGTTATCTGATCATTCAGAGGTGGATAGGAAAATGTGCCTGTAAGCATTCTGAAGTAAATATGCACAGTTAATAACCTATTTAACTGGTCTTCCCTCTTATCTTAGACACTTGCAGTTTATCTCAAGCTTGGCTACCAAACCACTACCAGCAGCCTTCAGCCATACAGTAGTGTTGACACACCTAATCATAGTGTCAAACTCCTACATTAACAATCAACTTAACTAGTTGGCCTACATTTTCTCAAATATCTTAACTGGTATGGGGGTGTCACCTCCTAAAACTGGATTTGTGACCATTTTCTTTCTAGGCCTGGCCTCTTCCAGTCATATCTTTATTATTATTTTATAAATGGTATCAGGTCTTTGTGTGCCCTCTCCACCACCATCATCATATGAACAAGCTGACAATTTCACATAATTTAACCATAATACTGTTAAGGTAAGTACGTCTGAAGACATGCCAGTCTGGTACACTTCCAATGTCACTTTATCCATTTCCCTAAATGGTTCCTGGCCAAAAAGGGGCTGAAGCCTCAGCCATTGGTTAATGCATTGTGTCATTGCCACATAAGGGACACCATGTCCATCCTAATATAGGTATTTGAGAAACGTGTTAAACCTAAACTATAGGTAGGCAGGGGGCCTAAGGCAGTTCGAATTTCCTGAAATAGATATACATACTCTGTAACGACATAGACAGGGTCATATGTAGCAATATGGGACAAAATATAGCTCTGAAAGGTCTTGGCAAATCCGTAGTCATCGCACTGCTCTCACCCCCACAGCATTATGTAAGCACAACTTATCCCAGCCCCCGCTATTACACACGCACACACTTCCGTTTATATTGCTCGCAAAACAAAGCTGTCCGAGGACAGCTTTTAATTGCATTAACCCAAGCGTGAAGAAAAGTTTTATTTTTTATTTAATACAAGTTGCAGCATAATTTAAAAAGTGAGATCATGAGCCTGCAAGAAACAGCAAGCTAATACAGTTCACGGTTCCCTTGACACGATTAAACTTACTTGGGTCGATAGGTCGCTTGACCCCCTCATTAAATTTTAGGGTGCCAATATGGGTCAACGTGAGGAAACGGTATGTCCATGTTTGGGCGTCTCTTCAAGTCCCGGTGACAAGAGTTGTCATCTTTTTGCTTTCCAACTAGACAACAGCAATAAACGCATGACTTAGATTTCCCAGCGTATAGTTAAATGTTGTATTCTGACAAGTCATTAGAACGCGATGCAGCATTGCTCCATATTACCAAATGTCCGTGTTCATGACCTTCGCCCATCGATACCAGACAGCTATCAACTTTAGCTACCTTACGTGACCCTATTGTCCAAGCATGGGCCACCCACCCGAACCATGTTTCATTTCCTAAAATTCACGTTTAACGTCGGTAGTTGGTCTGCCAATAGCCAACGAGCACACGAGATTGGGAGGGTCTGTCAAAGCAGCATATGCAAAAACATTTATGAGTTTAGATTTACACGTGCAGTAGTACTGTAACTGCACGTGTGAACCTAAACTAGTTTATAAGAGATGCAGGGTGATTTTGGCGTTATAGATTTATAGCCAAGCGTAGTTTGCTTACGTTGGTTTATGGATGCAGAACAGTAACACCAATGCAGGCAGCTGGCAACATTGGTGGGAGATCACGAGCCGATAAGTCTGCGCATATACAGGTGCTGTTCATATAATTTGAATATCATCAAAAAGTTGATTTATTTCAGTAATTCCATTCAACAAGTGAAACTTGGATATTATATTCATTACACACAGAATGATATATTTCAAATGTTTATTTCATTTAATTGTGATGATTAAAACTGACAACTAATGAAAATCCCAAATTCAGTAT
>JAODLI010047585.1:0-16924 GCA_027575585.1 Percopsis omiscomaycus
CGTGAGTGACTGGCTGTTTGCAATTCGCAACAATCACCACTAGATGTCACTAAAAACTACACACTGGCCCTTTAAGGTCCAGGGAAAATGTCTGGTCATAAAAAAAGTATAAAGATTTAATACCAACACAAATGTTCAAAACCAGTCAAGAATAATCTAGATTTGAGGAAAAAAGGCTGGGAAAAAAAACAGTGTAGGTATCTCATCTTTAGGAAACTTCAGGTTTTTCCATTGGGTTATAGGTGTCAGAGGCCTTGCCAGTGCTGTCTCAGGCCAGCATTATGCAGAATGAACTGGAGAGTTCTCTTGATATGGAATACACACCTGAGTTTCTGCCACTGCTGCTGCACCAGGTAACCTTGATGATGATTAACAGAAACAGGCGAAAAGTATTTACATGTAGAATATAATAAATCATCCCAAATAGGAATAGACAGTAGTATTTAATTACAAAATTGTTTTCGTTCTGACAACGGACAAATCTGCCCCTCTCTGCACCACTTCCTGGACATTTATAGTTATCTCCATATTTTTTATAAAACATTTTTATTTCTACGGTCACTTTATATTTTTAATGTAGATTTCTATTTGTATATAAACATTTGATTTCTAAAGTTACTTTCTATTTAAATAGTTTATGTATAGATGTTTAGCGCGGGTTAACTTCTTAACACAGTTCTATATTTATTCTCTGTGCAAATGTTTAATTCCCCTGCACATTTTTTAACTTTTAGAGTTTAACTCTTCTGCACAATTTTAATTCCTCTGCACATATTTAAATCCTATGCAAATGTTTATTTTCTCTGCAAATGTTTAAATTCAGATTTATCTCAGGTCAATTTTAATGAATGTATACTGTGTTATAGGTTAATTCCAATGTATGTTCAATGTATGTTTGCATGCTTGAATTTCCTTCGGGATTAATAAAGTATCTATCTATCTAGCCATCTATCTGTTGTGAAAAATAAACTAAAACTCCAGTCGTACTTAATTTACAACCATAAAGATTTAATTAAGACCTTATAGTTGAGGAAAAATAAAGTACAAATTGTGCTGCATTATTGTTCCCTCTCTTAAAACATTGGTATCTATTTCCAGTTCTACTCAGACAGATCCTCTCACTTGGCTCAGATGAAGTATGTCCTCATGCTGAGATGGAGGAGATTCTGCCGCCATACCAGTGTCATTCAGAAGCTTTTCCCTCATTACAAGGTACAAAGAAAGAGTTATTATTATTAGTTATTTCACTCACTCTAGATTGTAACAAGATTGGGCTGTATTAGCAGTTGGTAGATAACTAAGATAAACAGGTGTTTCTGCCACCACCTTTGGTTAACCGGTAAGGTCCGGTAGAGAGGCTATAGAGAACCACCACACAAGGCCGTTTTCAACAAAGGGTAACTCTTTATTAAATTTAAATGTTTATTAAAAAGTCATATTAGGACAGCAATCAAATAAAAAGTGTGAGCTCGCAGCATAGACGACCAAACGCACTGTTCCCCTACCCTGTAAATGCTCTACATACTGTATAGGTTTCACAGCACAGCAACCAAAGTCAAGTCCACCACACACAGGGAGCTACAGGCCACACTACAACTTGCAACTACAGAAAATGCAAACCACTTCTCTTACAGCAAACTTCACACCTAATAACATGTTACAACTATAGTAGGTTGAACAATGAAACCCCTCCTATTTCTACTACCGTAATGCCTCCCCATGTAATTGCTCTAAAATTATTAATTTAAAAGCTCCTAACAAAACTAAAGGACAGACAGACAAGACTTAAACATGAAACAAGAACATATACACAAGTAGAATAGTTTAAAAGCCACTCAACTGAGACTCCATATCTTTCATATATGATCATATCGTAGTGAGACTATATATAGTCTCACTATGATATGATCAGAACATCATTTGGCATCAAGGCTAATGTTGTGCAGTTTTAAAGGTAGCCTATGATAGGTATGATTTTCACCTCAGTCTAGCCTAAGTTTGGGCTACCTACTGTATGAGCTACCTATCCCACTAGGCTACCTTTTAGGCTACCTACCGCCATTTTTCTATCCTGTCCGAACCACGTTTTTGACATCTAACAGAATGCCGAGTAGTTTAGGCCGAGCCTATGGAAGCAACGCTGGTTGAACTGTGGCAGCAGCAGCCTTGTCTGTCATCTCATCTCAGTATGAACTGTCTCAGACACATTGAATGAACATCCCTCTGATCGTAGCAGGAGAACGGGCTGTTTTACCAAGCAATCAAATGATACAGAAAATGAATGAGTTATTCAAGAGAGAGTTTCCTTGGCTGGCTCAATATACTGTAGCTCACGCTAACAACATGAATTGTAGTTTCGCTTTGTAAAATTCAAAAACCATACTGTCCATTTCTTCCCAACCATTTTCATATCCAAATGCATCGACGTCTTCTCTTTTGATCCGTCTTGCACAAAACAGTGCAAAGCTGCACACTGTTGTCTTGTCAACATGTTGTGAACACAGAAATTGCGAGTCATTCATGGCGGAGACGTTGCAATCAACTCTCATGTGTGAGCACCCCTGTAGCGAGGACTCCCACCATCGTGTCAGCCGATTCGATCGTACAGTGTGAGCATGCTCGGCTTAAGAGGAGAGTGAGGGGTTGGAATCAGAGAGCAGCGCTGACTTGTATACCTTTTCAGAAACATGCCTTTTGGGCCCCTGTTTTGCTTTTGTCCAGGAACAAGTGGCGTATCTGATGAGCGAGTATGAGGATGCAGGTCAGAGGGCGCGCAGGCTGGCAGTGTCGAGGGAGAAGATTCTCACGGGTCAAGGAAACCCCGTCAGCGTTGTCACTCAGGAGGACGTGGTCATTTATCTAAGATGGCTGGTCACCCACCTGCACTCGGTTAAGACGCTTCATAACTTCCTACGAGTACGTGCTCACAAAGCCTAACTCATTTCTGCACAACATTGGGTGTAGACAATATTCATTGTTTGAGGGTGATATATTAGTTATTTTCTCACTCAGATTTTCTCCCATTTCCTTCTGAGGTTGAAAACATTCAACTCCAAAAGGAAATTCGAGAAAATCTGCATAGCATTTCTATATGTTCAGATAAGCAGATAAGCAGGCCTAAGTCACACTTAGCTAAATACACTAAAACATGGCAACCAAACTTGCTGTATGATTGATTACAGGTGCTGCACTATCTACCAGCCTGTGCAAAAAAGGATAATGAATCCTTACAGAAAACATTCTTAAGGAATTTTCACATGGATCAACATGGTGAGAGTCAGTCTGTGGCAACTGTATCATATTGATTTGTATCATATTGTATCATATTGAGTAGCTGTGTATGGCCCTTATGTAACAAAAATACGTGATAAACATAACAGATGTCTTGTATGGAGTTATGTAAAACAGATGCTTACAAATAAAGATATTAACAGTCAATAGGAATTACAAACAGTACTTTATAACAGTAATATTTGTGTCGTAAAGCCAATACACAGAGCAGTGCTCGCCTCTTAATTTGATTTGACTAGACAGTTTAATGTTGATAACGCCATGTAACTGGATTTACAGGACGGGCCAACAGTATTCCCATACACACCGTAGAACCGGAGGAGTTCCATACTGAACTTAGATCGCTGGTTTCTGATTTCCACTTGAGTCATGACACTCCTAACACCCAGACCACTACAGATGAGATGGAGCTATTCAGTGTGGTAATAGTCCTGTTTGGGCTTTATTGCACTATGATATGTTATTGATATATTACTATTTATTATAGATAATGATATTTGATATTACACTGTACATTTCTAAAAATGAGATAAGAGGCTCAATCGCTGAATGGAACTATTTTTCAATGATTTTCCCAAAAAAGGTGTCAAGGGAGTTCAAGTCCATCTTCAGAAAGCAGCAGGATATGAAGATATTCTCGCAGTACGAGGGGTCAGAGGTCAAAGACAACCAGTGGGGGAGGAAGAGTGCAGGCATGGCTCTCAGGAAGGACTCCAACTGGATCCCTTTTATTCAGGTCTTGGCAGAGTAATATGAGATCTACTGTAGATCTAGTTGGGATTTTAAATACTTGCTATAGTTCTTTGGCCTATTTATGTTTGATGTAGATTAATTAGAAAAGTTATTTATTAGCAGTAACCCTGATAAGTCAGGTAAAGCAATATTTTGTGGTTTCAGGTAATGTACTGGTGCAGTACATTACCTGAGTGCAACATCACAGGGACAAAATCACTTTGTAATATAAAGCTCTGATAATACAAATCCAACGGGATATTTTCTTGGCACGCTTTGGGCCCCTTAGTACCAATTGAGCATTGTTTAAACGCCATCGCCTACCTGAGTATTGTTTCTGACCATGTCCATCTCTTTTTGACCAAAGTGTACCTGTGGTCAAAAAGGATTAGATAAAAAACTGGTTTCTTGAACATGACAATGAGTTCCATGTACAAAGGACTCAAATGGCCTCCACATCTCAATCCAATAGAGCACCTTTGGGATGTGGTGGATTTCATCACCCTTACCCCCACACCCCCATACCCCTTACTGTATTTATTTTGTATAGTGTATTTGTATTTTATAGTGTATTTGTTTTATTCTATTCTATTCCTATTACTTTATTTGTATTATATATTTTTAAGTACTTAAATATTTCCTATAAGGTGTGCCAGTGCTGCTACTGGGAAATAACATTTCATCATGGCTCTGCCATTTTACTTGACCAATAAAACTTGAAACTTGATATATATATATACTATATTTGTAGTATCTTGTTTATTAGCTACCCTGACTACATGGTGCCACCTGTAGGAATGGCTGGCCCATTGCCCTTGATATGCAGTCAAATAAAATAAATAAAATGAGATGAAACAGGACTTATTTGGTTCTGTCCTTTAGGTTAAACCCCAGAAAGATCACTGGCAGCAGAATCTCATCACAAAACTGAAGGAAAAGAACTATGTTGATGAATTACTGAGAATGCACTGCAAGTTCCTTCAGGTAGTAGGACCTTTAATTTTTTGTCAATGTAATGTCGCCATTGAGCGTAAAGTACTGTAGTAACTGCTTAATTCTGCTGTCTTATCTGGTAAGACACCTTAATATAATGTGGTTCTGGTAAAACCATTTGAAAGTACCTTTTTAGTGTGTTGTCCTTGGCTATCAGAAGGGTAGGGTTCAATTTGTTCTTCTTTGTGCATCTTTCACCATACACCGGTGTTTGAACTCCCTTCAGACCTCTGCTGTGTGTCGTCCCTGATTAGGTCTCTGATGTGTTCCAAGTGGACGGGGCTCTGAGAGAGCACGCGGCTCAGCTTTGTGACTCCGAGACCAGGAGACCTTCATCAGTCACGCTCGACACCAGGAGCACAAAGCCACTGAAGGCCTCGGAGATATGGGCAAGCATTTACAATGCCACCAGTGCCTCCCAGGTAGGCATTTCGTAGCTTCCTACATTCCCAAAGGCGTCGGGGAGTGAAGTCACATTTTAATGACATTTTTATCTTATCTAAGGAAACAAATGATGAGATGTCTAGACTTCAAGTCAAAGACCGCAAGCATAACAAGTCTCTGAAGAGCTATACTTCACCTGGAGAAAACAAAAGGTGTGTGTATTATCTTCATAAAGAAAAACTCTATAGTGTAATATGATTACAGTTAATATGCTTATTGCAATAATGGCAGAAGTTGGCCTTTTTTTAACAGTAGCTTATAATGTGCATTTATTCGAAAGACGAATATAAAGAAATATCAGTGTCTGGTCTCATTTCTATTTATTGACCTCCCCACCGTATATTATATTAAAAGCAAATGACTTTGTAGTCTTTATCTGAATACTTCTTTTTAAATGCTCTTGTATACCACAGCTCCAGACTCATGGCCAGCCTGCAGCTGTTGGGTCTGGATGACGGTCAAGAGGACGTAATCTCACATCCCATCACTACCCGAGCAGCTTACCTGTCCCTGGTTTACCTGCGGCATCTGAAAATCCGAGAACTCCAGGTGAGAAGTACAGTGTTGTTGTCTTTCGAATTTGGTCTCCGTTTTCTGACCACATGTTAAACATAAACTTCGGAAGAGATAATTTGGAAGAGACACATTCCGTGCAGGAGAGCTGCATTGTCCAATCAAATGACTTTGCAGATGTTTGTTGTGATTAATTGCTGCTGTTTTAAGCGGATTACTCTGGGGATGCTGAACTACCTGCGCTCAGTGGAGAGGACCTTGACCTTTGACCTGGCTGGGTTGCGACTGGAGGGAGGAGAGCTGTGCAGCACTGCGGAGGAGACGGGCTGGATGAATGTAGCCAGAGGAGGGAGTGGGGCGCCTGGAGGTCTGGGCTCATTACACTATACCCACAACACTCCTGTAGACTATAAGGTAAGTACAACAATAATACTGTTATGAAATTGATGTGCTTTTCTTAAAAAGGGTTTGAGGGCAGAAAAGGATAGTGGTTAGGGTGGGCGACTCCCAGATGAAAGGTTGTGGGTTTGATCCCCGACCTTCCCAGCCTACCTGTAAGCATCCTTGATAGTATAATAATAATAAGTATAAAGGAAATTTAAAAGGGCAAACGGTTAAAGATAATATAAAAGTTAGTGGATAAACATAATACTTAATATGTCACATGCAAATTTAAATATTTCTTACCTTTTGCTGACCTGGTTAATTATCAGCGCACACAAGCATGTTTATGTATGTATCCTGTTTATTTTTGTCTAATTATACTATAATATTGCACCCAGCCAATAATGCCAGTACATATTCAATTATATTGTCTTTTTTTTTAGGTTCATTGTTCAGAGTTCATGGAGTTTGCTGATGTGGAGAACCTTCATGATTTCTACACCACTGAGAAAAGATTAGTTCACACACAGGACCAGCGGGGCTTTTACGTTGTGTATGACACGGCACTCCAGGATCTGTCAGAGCTGGAGAATGAGCTGGCTTTAGTCGGCTCGGTCTACATTAGGAGGAAGGAGAAAGAGTTTTCCCTCAGCTCCAGGGCCGGGACACACGTAGACCGTGTGAAGGTCTTACTGGACCTGTGGGCATGTGAGGCCGAATTTCTGGAGAGCAAAGTCCAGGTATTCATGTCTTGCTTGTAGATGTTTGTTTACTTACTTTAAACCCACTACAGAGGAGGAGGACACACAGCATTAGGACGTGTGTCTTTTGTCCCCCCAAGAAAACTTTTCTGTCAAGCTATTGATGACTTGCTGGCAATATTTTGGAAAACCTACTTCAGGTAGGAGCCATTGCTAATTCATTGTTTTCCTTTAACATATATATAATAAGGTAATTTAGCAGACACTTTTATCCAAAGCAACTTACAATTTCATGGTGCATCTTGCTCAAGGCTCAAGTATACTAACAAGGATACTTCAGCCGAATCCAGGACTCGAACCCATGACCTTCCAGCTGGGAGTCCAACACCTAAACCACTAGACTATCCTGATATAGTTTTTGCTCTTTCCCTGTGTGGTCATGCATTACCCATGGATTTCCACTCTGTAACATTGTCTTTTTATTTCTTTAAATGTAGCTCTTAAACTGTTACTATGAGGCCTACCAGCATGCATTGGGGTTGGAGGAGAGGTTTGCATTGGCCCAGGTTATCACTGATATCATGCAAAGAAGGCCTCGGCTAGACCTGAGCAAGGACTACTTCCTGCCTGCCTACAGGGCCGAGATAGCATGTCTTCACAGCCACCATGACCTTATCAGAGCAGTTCTGGACAGCCAGGTAACTAAGGAAATGAAGCACTCACTTGGTTTGCACAGAAGAACTTAAATTGCTGTGGTGAGTGAGGATATAAGATATTAAGTCTATGGTTGTGTGTTTCAATTAATAGAAAATGATTGTAACTGTGTGAATAGCAGTGCATACAATGTTTATATTGCTGTATACAGTATCGTACAGTGACATTAATCATGACACATCGTGTTATGCAAATGGAACAGATTGACTGGCAGCGGCAGTACCTCCAGCGTATATGGAGAGAAGGCCAAAGTGGCTCCATCCATACCTACGGTCTTCCACCAAACTATGTTCCCAAACACCTGGTTTCACTGGGTGGCAGCAGGCAAGTCAATCATCATTTATTTTGTCTGGAATTCCTCTTGTGGTTGAAACTAGCACTACAAAAAACGTTTTCGCTTTGTAGCTCTGAGTGTATGCCCCTCCCACACACACACACGAGTGTTGTGTGGCTTCCAATCCTCTCTACCCCCCCAGCTCTTATAGGTTCACACTCTTTCTGCCCCTCCCCCTATAGTATTTGTTTCCAACATAAACAGTGAACTGGTTCTTAAAGTTGTGGTTCTGGGGGCCCTATAACAAAATCAAGGAGTAACGCATGCAGGTTTCTGTGTATGTTTAGTATGTAAGTGTGTCCTCTGTGCTGTCCTGCAGCCCTGCACTAATGAACCTATTCCTGCTGGAAATCCACCCATCACTTGACCTGGCCTCAAAGGTGTATTATAGCTTATCCCAGGCCCACACAGAGCTCTGCCACTTGCAGAGGGCCAGGGGAGTCACTGAGAAAGTCATGCTGGAACAGAAGCTCCTGCAGCAGGCACTGCAGAACTGGAGCACCCTGGCTTCACCCGGGGCTTCCTACAGCTCCCAGATACAAAAAGACGTACGGTTTTCACTCTCAATCCTTTATTAGTACCGAGAAACATAAATATGGCATTTAATTTTGATTGTTTATTTTTACATGCAAGTATTCCCAGCTAATAATTTAACTATACTCATTTAGATTAGATTTAAATGATCTTATATTAATTACCTAGTTACTGTAATAACTTTTAATATGCAGTGAAGGAAGGTGTGTTTCCATGACTGACTTTACTCAAGATGCTCGTGTACTGTAGCTTGTAAGATGGTGTTCACTTAAAAACCCTGTAAGGTAAATATTCCCTAACACAAATCCATTCCCGTTTCCTTCATTCCACTTAGTTATTCTCGGAGGTGTTTTTTGAGGACCCGACTCTGGTCCAGGCTGTGGGTCTGTCTCTAATAACATCGGCGGCAGAGTCAGACTTGAAGCAGGGGAGTGAGGAGCACCTCCATGCGCTGGAAACCCTCTGCTGGCTGCTGGAGCTGGTGACCGTACGCCACCGCCTGATCGAGTCAGCCTCTGAGACCGCACACCTGGCACAGTTAAGACAACGTTCAGTGAAATGCCATGTTTTCACACGATTAGAGTAGGTTTCAGGCTTGTGTTTCACATTAAATACTAAACCAAATCACTAAACATATCCAGATTAATTTACTTGTCATCGGACAGTTCGTAGAAGACAAGTTGAAAGCAGGTAATGTTGACTCCTGCCCTGAAAATATTCCTACCTCTACATACAAGGGAACTCCACCAACTCCACCTGGTGCACAAAGGTTTGAGGAAATCACGACCCCACAGTAGTTGCAGTTATAACAGAGTGGTTTATTTAAACAAAACGTGGGGGGAAAGGGAAATTAGGCAACTCAAATTCTTCCCAAACGGGGCAGGGGTTCACACAACGTTCTGGAGGACAAGAAAGAAGAGGGGCGTGAGACTCAATGGGTTAGCAGGGATGCATGCATTAATCAACTCCAAATGTCCGTTCCAGGTTAGTCCGTTGGGGTAAGGTACACAGTCCACATCCAAAACCAGATGCGCCTCAATAATCCTTAAAGTATCCCAAACAGACACTCACACCTCTCTCCCTCCTAACACCCCTCCCCTGCCTGAGGGAGCTCCTCTCTCATATAGCCTGCTCATTACCTCATTAGCTGCAGCTGGTGATCTCCAGGCCTGGAGCTGTTGGGAGTACCTTGCTCTGTATACTACCCCTAGTGGTGTGGAGGCTGTGTGTCTGGTTGGGGCGCCACAGAACCTATAAAACTGTTTACTTTAAACCCCCAGGTTATACAAAATCCTGGCTTCAGACCTTGGCTTTGATGACTTCCACCTGCACCTGAGGCCTGTGCAGTTTGACCTTGGTGAGGTAAACCACACTGCAGAGCAGGAATCTGTGTTCATCACATCGCTACTACCAGACCGCAGCTGTGTAGACAGGTAACTCAAGAAGGGTTAAAACGGAAAAAGTCTAAATTCTGTGCTTCCTCTTGGACAAGTGAGGTCATGTGCTTGCATGCGCCAATCGGTGAGAGTGGGAGGTGCTGCGTTGCACACACAACACACTGGCAAAGAGGAGTTACAGTACTGTTTACTATATTTTGGACATTCTTCTGTAGCAGTATAGTAGGTCCAAAGAAAGTAATGTTTACTTTCTGCTCCAGGTACGCTCCTTCCAGCCTGCCTCTGAGCATCCAGGAACTAGATGAGAACCATATTGGGAGATTTAGCTTCAACTCTGAAGAAGCTGTTGTAAATGTATGTCTGTCTTTGTGTCTGTCTCTAAATAAATGAATGAATAAGTCTTTGTCAACAATTTTATTATACACTCGTTTTCATATTGTATCATAGCTTATGAACAGACTGAGCATAGAAAATCTCCATGTAACTCTGGCCTGCCAGATTACACAGAAGAATGCTCTGATTAGTGCCTTAAAACAAGCATGTCTTTGCTACTGGGCAGACGATGGAACAGTCCCACCTGAGGTATGTACTTGGTATGGACTGGTTTGAATAGGGTGTTGATATTGCAGTTTATATCTAGTAAGGCTATATAAGATTTTCTATTTATTTTCAGGGTCAGGAGAGCCTTCAGGCTGATGGCAATAACACATCCTCTACATGTTTACCTTGCAACCTTGGTAGGAACACTGACAGCTTGCAGCAGAAGGGTAGCTGTTTACCCTCAAAGGGACCGAAGAAACCCGCCTCTGAAAGAAACGAGAGGTTATTTTTCCTGCCCGAGAATACATGACATTGTTAATTAATAGCTTTGCTCTGTGTTTTTTTTCCTAACATGAATGTGAGTCTTGTTTGCTCGTCCAGGCTTGTGGAATCCTTTGTGTCCATCCAGCTGGAAAAAGTAGGTCTACGTGATGAGATGCTGAACTCATTTGTTAAGAGGAAACAGGCAATGGGGGGTCTCATCAAAAACCCAGTGAGTTTTATATATATGCCGTTACACATAAAGGTCACTAAACATCATGATAAATGTGATTAGCTACCCGTGAAGGAAAATAAATTTCTCTCCTCATGCAGGAGGATGCAGGGAAGATCAAAAGGAGCCTCATTACTGATTTCTGCAAAAAGTAAGTGTGTATTTAAGATAAAATGATGTTGACCGTACGTGTACAATATAGTTGTTGCCACTGCTGTAAAGGGACTGGAAATACAGGCCATTGTCAGGCTTAGTTGTCACTTGCTATTACCTTTAAGTTAAGTTAAGTTGTTGTTGTGTCTACTATTCTTTCTACAGATTCACCACACGCACGTCTCAGTATTGTGTGAGAGCGCAGATCATTGCTCATTACTACAGCCTCTCCTCACTACTGGAGGACCTACCCTGCATTCGCCAGTCCCACTTCATGACAGGCCAAGACAGTCATGCTGAACTCTGTGTGCGTCCGGACGCTGACCTCGGCCCTGACCCCAGGTACTGCCCGCCTGAACCACAGCTGGGCGCGGTAGATCCTGGGGGGCTCGCAGACAGAGGCAACACAGAAACACACCACACTGCCAGAACTCCAAACAAATCTTAGCAAATATTAATCACATATTTGTAGACTCAAGGAATCTTAACAAATGAAATTGTACACTATTGGCAGCCTGATTAACTAGTTTTAAATGTAAGATTTCTTAGATTAAGAGGTAATTATATGATTAATTAATAATTATTTTTGAACAATACTAAATATTGCCCATGGGACCACCCATGCACTAAAGCATAATAATCTGCTTTAGTGTATTGACAAGGGTAAATACATGGCATATTCTCAACCTGGTATTCTAAAAACACACTTTCCACAAACAGGACCTTCCAGCGTCGCCCATCGCGCCTGATGTCTGAAGACGGCACAACCCTGCTCAACCTGTGGTACATCCCCCACTTCACAGAAGTACTCTGCCTGTTCCAAACACAAAGCATCATGGTGAGATGCGTAAACCCACCACAACATAAAAACATTGTCATTATGTACCATTCACCTTAATGCCTTTCATATGAAACAAAAAAACTATATAGAATGTGAGAACAATTCTTAGTGTTTGGTTTATTGCACATTAAATACCAAATGGGTGGGGCTTCACTCCAGCAGGGTAATTAAGATGGCATGAGGTAACTTTTACATACTTATTCTCTGGGTTATTTTATCATTCATGCCTATTTTGCATGCACTACTTGCATACTCAAAGTAGGTTAAAACAACAGCTACTGTAAGTATTTTAAATATTTATTATTTGAATGTTCTGCTTGGTTCGTAGTGTGTGAATATAAACGTCTCTCTTGACAACGTCTCTGTGTATGCTCTGGCAGGCGTGTAGCAAGGCTCTCCAGCACACCCTGGAGATAGCATCAGCTCTTCATGACATTGTCTATTACCTGGTGAGTTCTGCCAGACTTGGAAACACTGGAGGCTCTTCTAGAAGGGACAGAGGACAAGAGGAGCCAGGGCCGCAACTGTCAGCTGACTGGGGAGGCACAGAACACATTGGTAAGCAAACCATATGAAGGTTAAAGGCCCCAGGCAAGCAGTTTAACATACTGGGTCTGCTATTGTGCTTGTTCTATTTGACTGCGTATATGCTCTTGACACAAGGCTGTCTTCCTCCGAACCCCGCTTGTGCTGCAGGAGCAGAACTCGTGGAGATCCAGAGGCAGGTGGACAGGCTGACTGACCCCAGCAGCCCGGAGGCTGTAGGCCGCCTCCTGCTGCTCTGCAGGGAGGTGCTGTTTCTGCGCTTTGACACCGCCGTCAGACACCTGCTCAGGTGAGTCCTGAGGTCTGACTGGTCAAGCGAGCAGCTTAATGCTGTGGTTTTGTAACATTTTGACTAGTAACTGGCAGGTGTGGGTCATAGCTCGTGACCCTGCATACACCTTCTTCTGTTCTGTTCTTCACCTATGTGATCTGGGCAAGATAACAACAACAATATCTTTACAATTTTATAAAAATAAAAAAAAGATTTTAAGGAATATAAATAAAAATATATTTGTTTGTTTTAATCATTGTTTTATTCATTCATCATGTATTCATATTTTATTCATACTAGTCTTTTGGGACAGTTCAGTTTGTGTGGTGGTGTATTAGAAATTCTCCATTATCTAGTATGGCAGCTAGCACATACTAAACTTGTGTGCTTCTATACTGGATATTATTAGTACAGCATGTCGTATGGAGGACAGTTTATGTGACAAGGACAGTTTATGTGACAATGGCCCTTCCTTTACAGCCATGTTGTCCTCTTGAATGTGACATCAAAATGTAGCGCTCTGTAGCACCACCCAGTGGTGAGCTGTCACGTCTGTTGCATCCTTTTGACCGAGTAGCTACTACTGTTACTCCATCGATCTTCACGCTGCAACAGAGCTCTGATAAATGCTGCCTGCATCTTTAATTAAGTTGATGACTCTATGGGAACAATTGTATTGTATAGAGTTTACCTTGTATGTATAATAGAGGGCCTTTCAAGTGTAATGTGTATTCCTCACATGACCGAAACACCTCTCCGTCTTGGTCAGGGAAGCGTTCCTGTCCTCGGGTGACACTGTGTCTTACCACACCGTGAGTGACAACATGGGGAGAGCCCTCCCCCTGCTCGGTGGCACCGTAAGGACGGACGTACACAGTGTGACAGCCGTCCCTCAACCGCTGGACGCCACAGGCTACCAGGTCTGGTTTGCAGCCATGTGAGCTAATCTAAAGGGAACTGATTGTAACTCATTGAATTTATGTTCATTTAAATGATCTAATTGAAACAAATGTAATCTAAACACATTCATTGGAATCTAACCTGATTTCATTTATTGTAATAAATGTTTAATATATAGCAGGCCAAGATAAATGTTAATTATGCTTTTATTGTATTCCAGGATCACAGAATGTATCCATGGAGATGTTTTGTAGCCCGTCATGGATTGCACCCAGTGCATTTTTGGGATGTCTCACCCATTGAACGCTGCATGCAGGTATACAAATGTGTTTTGTGACCTTGTCTGGTTTACCAGGATTCCCCTGGGCACCAGCCTGTTCAGCACCCGGCCACTCACTGTGTCAAAGTGTAGGTCTGCGCCAAAGCATTTTTTCCCCCTCCAGGTTTGTCTGAGCGGTCTGAGCAGTCAAAGTCGATTACAGGCCAACGCAGCCATCCTCGGCGTGTCCCTCCTTGTGGAGGAAGTTCTCGGCAGCGGACAGGAGGGGGAGCCTTTCCGTCTCCATGACAACCACCAGGGGGGCTTGCAACGTGGAAACCCTGATGTAAAAGCACATTTTGAGATAACGACAGGAAAATTCATAAAAATGTACATGTGAAAATACCGTATGCCGTAACGCATGCCTGTCTGAGTGCATGCAGAAACTGTTAGCCTCTGTTATGTTCTCTTATTTCCAGGGGGAGATAACTTGTTTGGAAGCTGAGGGAAAGAGTGTCTCAAAAGCCCCTCTTCCTCTTAAGGAGCCTATAAAGGTCCAGTCTGTCCTGAAGGGGTTCCTGCTGCTTACAAAGCAGCTGCAGGTGTTCAAGGAGAGCTGGGCCCGACGCCACCTGGGTGTCGAGGTGTTCAGTTCCCCGACACTCTATGGGCAGTTTGTGAACCTTTACAGGTAAAAGTCTCACTGCAACAATGAGCCCATGGCTCGAGGAACCAATCATTTTCACTCTTTTTTAATTCTGTGTGTTCTTTTTTTTTTTTACATGCTTTCTAGAGCTGAAATCTTTTACCCCTGCATGAGAGCTTTAGCTCAGCACCTGGGTACAGAGAGAGACTACGAGACCATGATCTCCAGCAGACAGTCTCTGCTGCCTCCTCCAGGGGCTTCAGAGGTTGATGTCAAGGCCTGGCAGGTACAATCAGACTTGTAAATTAAAGGAATACACTCACACGCATGCACATGGCTCCCTAGAGTGGCAATGTATGAGTGGACCTATGATTGCATGCTCTGCCCCCCTGTGGCCGGAATGATAAATAATTACCTTCAATGTCCCAGGTCATAGTAATGAAAATGCATAATAATGCATTGTTGTAGCTCCACAGGCTCCTGGAGAGCACTGAATGTGATATGCTCAGAGCTGTGCAAAGGAAGACCAACAGAGAGATGACCCTGGTTATTTCAGAACGAACTCGACAAGAGACAGGCCTCCCTACAGGTACCTGTACACTGCTGAAGTCTACTGCAAAGCATTCACCACCTAAAAACTAAGGGAATTAGTTGAATGAACGCGTTTGTCCCGTCTGGTCAGAGCTGTGGAAAAAAGCCCCTCTGAAGTACAGCCTGACTCCCGAGCGACCTCAGATAGTGGAGAACTTTGTCCAGAAGCTGATGCAGGCTGCTGAGGAGAATGATGGACAGGTAGGAGAAAGGCTACTAATTGGCATCATTTAATTATGCAAGACTTGGTATACAATCAATCATTTTTCTAAATCTATCATTTAGAAAAATGTACAGTGCCAGTGAAAAGTTTGGACACACTTTCCCATTCACTTAAATGGTAAACGTTTCACTGGTACTGTATATTTTTTCTAAATTACATTTTTCTAAATTCAATTTTTTTTCTAAATTGCATTTCCCATTCACCTGAATAGGAAAGTGTGTCCAAACTTTTCACTAGTACTGTATATATATATTATAGAGCTTGTTTATCTATATTTTGGATTTTCCACACAACATTATTGTTTACAGTGGACATTTGTAGTGGATGCACATCACATCCACATCCAGAAACATAGTGAGATGTCCCATTGCCATGTGCATTGTGAACCCCGCTGATAAGCAGGCTTGCAGGTAATTGACTGCATGTTTCCAGCTGAGCTTCTCTAAAGCCCATGTGCAGCAGTGCCTTGTCAACCTGAGCTGCTCTGTGGTGGAGGGAGAGCGTCGCAGCTTCTTGTTCTACTCTCAGTTCTATGAACAGATCCTGCAGCAGGAGACCATGCTGTTGTACCAGAAGGAGCAGGTACTGTGTGGACTAACAGGTGCCTCTTCTTTTATCACCTGTATGTATTTGCAGAGTTCTGTACCATTTATTTATAAGCATTACATTTTTCAATATTGAGTACAATTAATATTGGGTACAATTTTCTGTTTAAAAAAAACATTAAACTCTTCAGGATTTGAAGAATCTCGAGTACAGATGTCCTGTTAATGAGGTATGTAATTGTGTTTTTGGACCTACAGTATATTGGGGCACGCATAATAGCAAAAGAGCATTTCATCCCAACCTGTACTCTGTACCCAAAGAATGTAAGAATTGAAAATTATTTCTAATCAGCAAAACACGGCCGCATATATTTATATAAACTCACAATGACAGTTTCCTTCAACTCTTGGCAACGGAAGAAAAAGTGTTTTCAACAGCCATTTGAATTTAAGTAGAGGATTCAATGTTTCATTCCCTCACACTGCAATCTTTTGGTACTGCTAAGACTGCCGCTTCTTGTTAAATAGTCAACAATGTATACTACAAACGCTGTTGTGTTCTATTCCACAGGTGGCCGTCCAGTGTCGAAGGATGATGCTAGAGATCTCAGCCCTGCAGGCACGGATAGTTCACCTAGAAGAGGAGAACAACAGCCTAGAAGAGCAACTTTGTCTCAAATACAAACAACGCTACGACTCCCTGGTCCGCCAGCTCTTCGCTACAACCATCAAACTAAAGGTGCAGATATATAACTTCTATAATTATAAAACAAATCCCTTTTCATAATTATATAAAACTTATATAAATTGAGCGTAGCGTTAGTTCTGGCAGACCACGGTAGTCTGCCTACTGCTGTCAGTCAGCTGACTGACCAACAC
>JAODLI010047596.1:0-16922 GCA_027575585.1 Percopsis omiscomaycus
GGGGGAGGCGGAGGGGGAGCTGGGGGGGTGATGGAGGTGTGGGAAGGAGGGGGGGGAGGCGGCTGGGGGTGGTGGTGGTGGTGGGGGTGGTGCTGCAGCTGCTGGGGGTGGCCCCCCCTGGTGGGGGGCGGGGGAGGAGGAGGCGCACCCAGGGTGCCTGGCCTGGAGGGAGGCGGCGGAGGAGGGGCAGTGGTGGGCGCCCGGGAAGGCGGAGGGGGAGGTGGGGCCCCCCGGCTTCCTCTGGACGGGGGAGGCGGAGGAGGGGCTGAGTTGTGGGGCGGTGGAGGGGGAGGGGGGCCGCCCCGCGAAGGAGGAGGGGGGGGCGCTGGGAGAGAGGGGGAGAAAGGGAGTTTGATCAATAACTCGAAGAAACCCAAAACATGCACCCTCTCTCTACCATAATGTCCTTCAAATGGCATAAGAAGACCATTTCAATATATATTTATATTATATTCAAGCGACCCAAAGGCAAACTCTACCATACTGAGTCGACGCATCAATTACTCCCACAGTATTTAGGTAAAGCTACAATGTCAAACATCCCTGTAATTTGAACAGTTAACGCCAATGGAAATATGTTGGCTGATTATAGCTGTTCTTAGGTTAACGCTGGGTGTCATTAAAGCAGCAACTGCATGTACTCAAAAGAACTTAAAGGAGGTGCAAGTTGTCCCGCCCCCTAACAGGTGTGTGAATGCAAATTAATGGACTTTTATTACATTATTGAAGAGGGTGTATATACTGTATACAGGTTATCTCTAACAAACTGGGTGTTTGACTAGCATGTTCCACTGCTAGTCAAATGCAAACACCACCGGCTGTGCTGCAGTTTATTCTCACTTTTGTTCTGCTGTTGGTGAGCTAGACCTGCTCTGATTCAGGCCGGACCCTGGAAGCTACAGTATGAAACTGTATGGGATGTGGTCCAGACACTGAAAGCCGGTCAAGAGTTCTGTGGGGCTGAATGGCGATTGTTCCACATTTGTGATACCCGTGGTAGTGAGGACACTACGGATTGGGCATTTCATTTATTAATACCATCATCATCACTGCAAAACAAACCGGTTGGCAGAGCCAAGCCACTAGGTGAGTGACAGCTGTCAATCTCTGACAGACAGACCCCAGGCATGGGGGCCCTAAGCCTAATATAGTTGCATGCACAGCGTGACAGAGTGCAAGGCAGGCTCTGTGTGAGATAGTTACCCACCACACCCCCTGACAAGCTCTGTGGAAAACAAGCACACCATGTTGCATGTAAAGACACGTGTAGTTTCCATGGAGAACTGGATGGATAAATGGATGCACTGATTAAATAATAGATAGATAAATGGATTGATGGATAGAGAGATAAAAAAGATGGATGGATGGATAATGGATAGCTTGATAAATAGACGGATGGATAAATGGAGATATAGATGGATGGGGTTGGAGGAGCTAACCTTGGCGCCGCAGTTCATTCTTGACTGCTTCAACTCCTCCCTTCTTCTCGATGAAGTCATATATGACCTTGGATGTCTCCTTGTCCTTCAGCTGGGCCTCCGAGATGCCACACATGTCGAACAGGTTCTTGAGCTCAGGGTCCAGGTTATTCAGCTGAAGGTGGGCATGGACACTTCATATTGGGCTTCAGACAATACCGTGACTCTGTGACCATTATCTATTTTAATCTGTTCCATCAGACTAACAGAACTAAGGGTTTACAGACTTAAAAGTCAATGATCAAAGACCATGATCAGAATGGGAAATGTCAATGGACTTAAAAATAAATAAAAATAAATAAGAAATAAGTAATCATATAATACTATAATTTATCTGTAAACACGTGCAAAGTAATATGTTCTTACTGTTAGTTATTTGTATTACAGTTTTAAATTACTATCAAAATCCTGTGTGTACATGCCTTAAAGTACCAAAGGATTCTCAAAACATGCATTGAAATAAGAAGTCTTCCCTTGTAATGGGAAACACATAGTATGATGGCGTTAGTGTGCCATCTAGTGGCCATCAAGAAACATTTCAATTGGAGGTACATTTAGGTATCAAGTAAAGCCATTTGATATTTCTCCCCATTTGTTACAATATGCTTCAGTTTATCTTTAAGCTATATCTAACATTCTGCCTATGCTGGAACCTGTTCACATCACATCTGTGAACGACATGCTGACTTAATACTACAGGTATTTGCAGGTATTTGCGTAGCAACCTGCATAAGATCCAATTAAGTATACAACTACCATAAATAATGGGACATCAGCGCCAACCTGTGAAACCAAGTGAAACTGCTTCTTGTCAGTGAAATCATCAGTGCTTCAAGTCCTATAGCATGTTTCTATGACATCCCACAAACACTCGTTAGGCTGATGGTGCAGCCTCACAACAAACAAGTCTCTCCAGAGTCTTCTATGACGGCATACAAAGCACTGGGAAGTATGTCCACACGCAACAACAAGCTATTGTGCGGCTCAATGTTGCAGTGGCCACACAGGTCACCATTGTGCTGCCATGGCTGAGATGCTCCACCAACGGCTGTATGTAATTATGAGTGTGTGTGTGTGTGTGTGTGTGTGTGTGAGAGAGGGGGGGTACTCACATCAAACCCCGTGTTTGGGTCCCAGCCCACATGTCCGATGTGCCTGAAGAAGACGACACGGGATACACACATTGTACGTTACACACGGTCAACTGCACACATAGGCGAACAAACTGTTTTGTGCGCGCACACGTGGGAGAACACATGCTGATGATGCGAGCACGTGTGGGTGCACGTTCCCTTGTACAAGAGCACATGCATGTTAGATAGAAACACACAAATAATCCAGTCATTTAGAGTAGACTATAGGCTCTGAAAGGCTCTCATCGCCTCTGAAGCAAAAGAAAGCCCTTAGCAAATAGCGTGGTTGTTCATATACAGGCCACTGAAGCAAACTCAGCCACCTGAACCTAAACACGCCGCTGGTAGGCCCAATCGCAACAATCTAAACTGTCTGTCTGAGGCTAGCGGCGCCGACTCACTGGAAGTTGCTGGGAGTGCCGATGTCAGCCTTGGTGAGCTTCTTCTTCTTGCTCTTGGTCTTCTTGTCCTTCCTGGAGAGGCCGCTGTGGCTGAGCATGTTGTTGAGGTGGTATGACTGCTGCTGCTGCTGCTGCTGGTGGTGGTGGGAGTTATGGAAACGCACATTGTTGATCTCTGGGTTCCTGATGTCCACTGTGGCCATTGGCAGAGCAGGGCCTGGGTGTGGAGAGGAGGGGGGTGTTTATTCATTTAACTTACCAGGAGTGGAGAAAAAAAATAAACTAAAATGGTGAGATACAAGGGGGACATAAATGCTCACTCATCGATTTGTGTCTGGATTTATCGTTGGGGTTAAAACCAGCACTGGCAGGAGTGTTGAGTGGCTCACATTCCTCTCTACTCCTCCCCCTACAGCTTCCTTGGGCTCCCACTGTTCTCAGCCCCTCTCACTAAAGCCACCCTCACTCTTGCTAACAGTGGCGTTTCAAACGTCAAACAGTGAGCTGGGGCAATGTACAATGTTATTTCTCCTGCCCTTGTAAACTGAATAACTAGCACTGGGTCTTGTATACTAATCTAAAGCACCACCAACAGGTCAGGGGGATCCTTTTATCATCCATGTTGCTGCAGCAGACCCACAGGCCCTTGCAACCCATCTGTGATCATGTTAACATTAAACACAGTCACTGGGGGGTCTCTGTGATCCGAAGGACAGACTCATTTCAATACAAACAGAGATCAACTGAGAAATTGAGCTAATTAGATCTCAGCCCAACTACATGCATGTATTCACAGTCTGAATGTAATTCAACTAAAATGCCAATTACAGATTTAAAACAAGGGCTTTGGATCCATAACCCAGCTGGATACCAACCAGATCAAGTTCCTGTGCAGAGGAAAGGCCTTTGGTAATTTTCATGAATACAGATAAAGTTAGTCATTTAAAGGCTTCACGTGTCCTTTAGACAACATCTAGGTGCTTCTAACCGCTACCAAAGGATCCTCTAGGGATCCTCTTTGTATGGCGACACACGGATTGTGAATCAACTTCTCGAAAATAAACATCAACAAAGCATCTTGCCTCAATACAGGTCCTGTATTGATGGCTCCGCCATCAAGTCCTTGAATTCTATGATCTTAACCACAAAGCAGACACTAATCCACTGTTAATCCTAGTCCAAATCCCCTGGATTCCCCCTGAATACTAGATGTCTCCATTGCTAACCTGACCCCTTGGCAAGACGTTGAATTCAGTGAGACAGGCACATCGTTCTTTTCAAAATACACGAGGACCAGCAGATCCATGAAAGTGTAATTTGCCATTTTCCTCTGCACCCTTTCTAGAGAGGTCAGCCACAGAACCATGGATGGTAGGGAGGTAACTGCAGATGTAACTGGTTCACTTATAAATATTTACTTGGTAAAAAAAAAGTGTATTTGGATATGCTCTGTGAATTCGAAGGGTTTGGTTGATTCCAGCCTTTAAACAGGACATTTGGGGTCTGTGCGACAAATGAGCTTTATAATATATATTTATATATATATTATGTGCTCTGTGAATTCTAAGGGTTTGGTGGATTCCAGTTTTTGACCCCAAATGTCCTGTTTAGTCTGGGTTTAAGAGGGAACCTAACATATCGGGAAGATCCTTGTAACTACTAAGCCCATCTGCCACCTTGACTGGCTCTTCTCAGTGATCTGCTCTCTCAAAAAGCCTCAGCTGCTGGCATTGCCGAGGAAATCTCACCGAAGTAGAATACCAATGAACCTACAACTGCACCAGTTATCACCATCTTAAAAAGACCATGCATGCTACCAACAAGAAAGCTAGCCAATGTGAACTCAACTGACCCCAGTTCAAAAATGTTTAATATGTAATTATATTCAATGAGTGACAATTTTAAAAAAAAAAGGTAACTGAGTAGGATTAAACATTGTCATTGAGTAAGAGATTTTGGCTTTTATCCTCAGACAGTGCCAGTAACCCCTCAAGCTATCGGTTGGCATTCTTCCCTTCAGAGCATTGAAATTCAGCTTCAGTGACAGCAAGAAGAACCAATGACATAGAAACAACAGGATTTCTTAGATGCAGAGAACAGTTCTGTAGCAGTGAGTAATGTTTCAGAACTAAAAGGTCACACTAAGTCTCCAGTCGATAATAGGGACTGTCTTCTTCCGAGAGGCTTCACTTTTCAGACAGCAATTAATTACTACTGAATCAACTGCCCCCTGGCCTGGTGTGCTCTTCATGCTGGGTTAGGTTGTGAGAGGATTTCAAAAATATTTCATTATTACAGTGTTATTTTAATCTATCTTATCTGTAACAAAAAGTAGAAGGATGTGTTTTTACGTGTTCTTTGTGCATTCAAAATTAAGAGCTTTGTAGCCTGCAACCCTACAATCTATATTCGTAGACTGAATTTATTGAACTTGTTTTTAGGCACTATGGGTTAAAAATGTATTGAGAACAACCACTGGTTTACTGTTGACTGCTTATGAAGGAATGTCACCCATGAGCAAAAACGGCAATGTTTAGGCACGGGTCAGGCCTACTGTGAACGTGCAACACAGATTTAGCTAGAGAGCAAACTAGAAGGCAGGAACCATGTGCTCTGCATGTAGCACAGATTTGCCAGATTATCCCCAAAGGCTGATTCTCTGAGCGTCAGCCTGACTGCGTCAGTGTGCAAGTCATGCTACCATGAGAACGCTGCACAGAAGAAATGGCACACCCCATGGCCTTTATCGCCGTGGAAACATGTCTACTCATTCATATGACCTCAATTGGGCAAAGAGACGATCTTTATCAGCGCCCGTGGGGAGCCATCAGTATAGTACCGTTCTTCTAGTCTTTAAGCTACAACTGTCCCTGTAGGCATGTCCCATTCTGCTTCAAGAGGTACTATGTACTACATATTGAACTCCTAATGACTCAAATAAACCCTTGCTCAAAGTCATTCCGCAGTATCCACATCAGAACTGGACATACCATTTGGAGGGTCGGATCTTTTCTCTGCAAAACACAAATGGACATAATTATAATTTTGGAAGCAACACAACCAAAGGATCAATCTAAAGATTGTAAGTGGAAGAGGTCAGATGAGTGTTTAGAAGTGTTAGGAGATACAAGCAGCAAGACGGACAACAAGTTATCACGCCCTGACGTGTCACAACTGTCGGCGAAAGTCAGAGAAAACATGCAGTCTCTCCCACTCTCGGCAGGAGTACAGACCAAAGCAGACAGAAAGGAAGCCCAGGAGGTCAGTGATGTGAAGAGAAGTTAAGAAGTATTAAAGAGAAGCCTGTGTGCTGCACCCCCCTCTACTCTGTGAGCAGCTAGCTTCGAGGTACACCACAAGAGCAACTGAAGCAGAGGCCGAGAGAAGCGACACTGCCATACGTTTTCACATACCGTGATCTGACCAGACAGTGAGCTTCCACCAGATCAGCAACAGACGCACACGCAAACTGACAGATGGCTGCCAGTCCCAAACCAACCATAAATAAGTTGCTAACTCACTTTTACGAAAATGTATTGTACCTTTATGTTATAGGGGCTTGGCTTTGGTTGGTAGTTGGTAGGCCAATGCCTGAGACCTTCTAGTTTGTAGTCTCCCTTATAGTCAAGCTCCCTCCTGATCCCATAAATACATTGTAGATTGTAATGCTGCAGGTTTGGGAATGGGCTTTAAGGGTTGTTGGTATCAAAGTAAAATCTGGAACCAGGTGTTAAAAAGCGACAGATCATAGGTTGTGAGGGAGCAGAAACACCAACAGGCAGCCAGGGTGGCTTACCAGTTTTACGTAGTCGGCGGTTGAGTAGATCAATGATAGCAGATCTGAATCTCTTGGCCTCCTCTTCACTGGCAAAGTTCAGGCCTATCTGACAGCTCTAACAGAGGATGAGGAAAAACACAGCTTAGCAATTACGCTTTTGGTTTGTTTCCGGTTATTAAAATGGCAAATTAAAATCTAAGTTGGGGGTTAAATTACTAATTGAACAAGTAGAGTGGTCCTAGGTATCTAAAGTTGGAGTGAAGTGCAATTTAAAATGTACAATTTACAGTCCCCACACTGACACACAGAATGCTGAAAACATGTCCTACATCTATGTATTTCCAAGAGGACGTCTACAAACCCCTATACCCAAAAAAAAGGTAAAACAGTAACAGTTTATATAACAAAAAATAGGCAGTTTCCCATTTCTCCTGAAATCTTTGTTGTTGTGTTTTGATATCACAATACTTGATAGTATGGGTGCAGCAATACATTTCACAACTTTTGGTTTTGAGAAACATCTTCACATCTTCATGCGCTATAATAAAGTTTTTAATAATTGAACCAAACTTTAAAAATACTAAATCACTCTGCATTAACAGATAAAAAATGTGCCTATGCAGCCGTGTTGTTATATCGAGAATATCATCAGATATCGTTACAGTGAAAAGGGGCTGTGGACTTACATCTCCTGCAAATGAAACAAAGTAGGGTCTGGAGCTGGAGATTGAGAAGTTATTGTACAATTCCTGTTCAAACATCGTTTTCCCTTCCTGGAAAAACACGAGAAAGGGATGAGTAACGTCACTCTTGAAACATAGCCGCATGTCTCTTTTAACCAGCATTCTCCAATTTTTAAACCACGACGGGCATCAACTCTGAACTACAGGAATTCACAATGTGTAGCAAAAGAACAAGGCCTAGCAAGCCTGAACAACAGTTAGGCTATTATCTGATCACGTCAAGAAATACAAGTGCTCAGCTGCTGATATGAGACATCTTGCTGTATTAATTATCATACATCAAAGTACTCTCTCTTGCACTGTGACGTAGCTTACATAAAAACGTGCAATGTGCAGAAAGGAGGAATATTACGAGCAGGTCAAAGGTAGAGCTAGAGGATTGTGATTTCATCTTAAAAATTAGATCTCTACAAACCAACCAATAAACAAACATTGCAGTTAACTAGCGTATGCTTAGCTAATGATATGAGATACTGTACGTTAGACAGGGGAAAAATGAAGAGCAGTATCTTTCTTGACTACACTAGTGGACGCCAGACATGATGGGTCAGGACTTTAATGTTCTCCCCGGGGAAGGACCCGTGATCCGATAAAAAGCTTCCGTGCGGCTGGGAGGTTATAGGTCTGTTCCCACCCGGCCACTCACCTTGATGTCAAACACCCTGATGTAGTAGGACCTCTGGGGGTTGTCTTTGACCAGACAGGCCACTCCACAACACCTCTTCAGCCAGCTGGAGCTCCTGTCCACCCCGTACACCTGCACCACCGCCGAGCACAGGCTCTAGGTAGGAGGAGAGCGAAAAAAGGTCAGCCACGTTTCAGCATGAGTGAGCACCGAGGCGCTGGATCCCCCCTGGGCTACATCCTGGTACACTTACGCCCAGATGCTGCCTGGATAAACCACAGTGAGCTATTGTTAAAGGGGGGAGTCTATTGCTAAAAGGTTGTGCCCGTGACCTTCCAGTCACAAGGACGCTTCCTCTTAGTGTCACACCCTAAATGACTTTTAGCCTGATTCTAACCCAGTAGTGTGAGAGGGTTGCGGCCCCAACGGTCTCAACACTACCGTTATGGATTGGGCCGTGAGCAAACATGTTGGATATTTATGCGACCCGGGGTCTGTAGTGCGAGAAGACCAGCAGGCATCCTCGGAAGACACAGACACACAACAGCCAATAAGATGCTGTGCGAGGCGGTGCAGTGCGACACCTACTTTGAGAACATTCTGTTGCAACTTTCCTACATCTGACCTAACTTGTTTGTTCGTTAGTCGCACAACTCCTGGCTGCTTGCTAAAGGTCTTTTAGATATCTATGCAAATCAAACCAGGATGAGAAACAGACAAGGAAGAGGAAATCACTGATCTAAATCTCCCTTCTGAAAGTGTCCTGTGTTACACTGATTACCTCCAATGTGGCAAATATTACAGTCAAACAGTAATGTCAATTGCTGGATAGATGTTGCTCACACACTCACACAGTATATTCTCTTAGTAAGAACATCACCCTGTAGGTTTGAATACTGTTAAACCTAAACAATTCAAACTGAATGAGGCTAAACAGCTTAGAATGGTGTTACTGGATGATTATTACGAAGCAACAAGAGCGGTCTGACCACAGCAGTGGACACATGCCAACCTGGTCAAGGATGCTGAGGTGGACATGCAGATTTATCACAATGTTCCAAGTTAACCAATACATTCTACTCAGACTACACAAATAACCAGCAGATAAACTTAAACCAAATATTTTTGCCAAATGAAGGTAGACATTGTATAACAAACAAATGTCTATTACCATTTATTGTATAAAAGTAAACTTGTAAAACACCTACAGTGAGCAGATTCACCATACTGCCGGTCACTGCCCAGTATAACTACAGCTCTCTACTGTGAACCTCAGAGAAGGTCCAGTACAACTAAGCTTTGGCAGTGACTACAAGTCATGATCGTTTCAGTGTGTGGCTTTGAGGACAATATCTAACCAGAAGCCTAAGTCATGCAGCCAGAAGAAAGAGGAAACGCCACTGTGTTATGCGATTTAATACCACAGATCAGGGAACATGAGGAAACACTTTCCCACCCTCAAAGCACAGGAAAAGGGTCAAAGGTCAAGCCCCAGTCCACCCAGTCGCGTTTTGCTAACATAGGGCAAGACCATAGTCATGACTGTACTGTACATCTAGTGACTAGATGTACAGTACAATCATGACTCCGCACCTATTTAAAAGATGGACTAGATTCTAGTCCATCTTTTAAATAGGTGCGGAGGCTTCACACTTGTACATTCTGTGCTAGAGACAGTTTTGTCCTCAAACGAAGGAAGATTAATATAGGTGCCGTTGACCATTACAAATAATTGACCATATCAAAACATGTTGAACTAACAAAGACATTAATACACGAAATAAAAGAAATGTAAATAAACCCCAGCTTGGTATTGTAGAGCAAATAACACAAGCTACGTTTATCTTTGATATTCGAATAAATCATCCTATTGACGTAAGCTCCTAGCAATACGAATCGTGTCAGGCACAACTTAAGTAGTTGAAAAAGGAAATTATCCCCTCGGCCTCGTGCGAAATCACTGACTGCAGTGCGACAAATGAGCTTTATAATATGTGCAATCGTGTGTAGAAACTTTAATATATCGACTATAATGTAGTGGTGAAATTAGCTTTAGGAGTTAGGCAGTCGTGTTTGCGCCTGAGTTTGAAGAATGCGCAGTTATTTCATCCCATGTTGAACTAGTTCTTCCACACGGGCCCAAATTGGTGGAAAACATTCCTTAGGCAGGCACGCGTCCAGCACAGCCTGCAAAACCTGCACCGTTCCAGGAAAGCCAAAACCTGCTGAGCTGTCATGCGACTGTGACACATTATTGCTTCGTGAACGGGGTTAAAATGATGTATAACCAAACATTACTTAATGACTGATGGACCATAACGACCAGCACGTGTTCCACTGCAATTACCAGTGCAGCGCAACCTTAAACTTGAGAGCTTGGTCGCAGGTCGTAAACAAGACAACTTACAATGCATTTCCTGCCCAGGTAGCTGAAGAGGCATTCGTTCTCTTGTGGCGTCAGGAGAATAGAGCCAACGTTTGCAGCCCGTCGTGCCGGCGGGTGGCTGTTCATATTTGCAGATTATTCTGTGGGCCAAATAAAGAAAAACAAAAGCTATCCTAGATGAGGAATTTTAGATGAAATCCATGCAGGTCTTGGCCGCCGTGGCCTGCAACCGGATCATCTTATTTAGCGGTTTCCAAGGTGATTACCCTTCCTGCAACGAAAGAAATGCTGATCTCCTCTCGTTTGAAAATGACGTTAGCGTGTCTTCAAAGTCTTAAATTAATGCTGGGAATTCTAGTTTTTGCAGAAAGCAAATGCAAAACTTTCATTCGGAAACTCCAGCTGCAACATCGATGCATCCATCCAACATGGCAGTAAGAGAGGACCAACCACTTGATTAAGAAAAGGGGGGGTGTACTGAACAAATGTCAATACCATTCCTGGGAAAAGTCCGCGTGCACTTTTTAAATAACATACGTTAGGAAGTTAAAAGTCGTATCTTGGTCGGGGTTATGACCGATATTGATGATTATTTTGATCGAAAATGGGTGAAATATCCTTATTAATGAGAATGGTCTCAACCGCTTTTCCGTGGATTTTGCAAGAGGAATGCAGAATGCGGAGGGGGCGCGCGTGGAACTGGGGAGGAGCTACGTAGTGAAGGGGAGGAGTCAGTTGCTGCCGTTGTCAGTGATTGGACTCGATATATTAGACAACATTTGAGAGAAATCTTCCTTTTCTATTATTTTCTTCCTTGATTGTGGGGTTTGGGAAAATCTAAATCTGATTATTAAACCTGCCTATATTGTGGATTTGCCTACCTACATTTAGTTCAGCAAAAATATGTAATATGTTGCATTCCTTCATGTCTAGAAACATGCATTTGAATATAATCTACAGTAATAATATCCTTCAAATGACTGTTGCCAACTTTATCTGTGACTGGTCTAAGTGTAATATAATTGGCATACCTGAGGCTCTCAGATAGTGATCTGGGAGCACATGAATGTGCATAGCTCTGATCTCTTATAGAGTGGAATGTCACCATTTATTTGGAAAATAATCTGTTGGTTTAGGGTCAGCTAGATGGGGGCAGGGTAGGTTAAAGCAGTTAGACAGCTACGCCCACTTGCTCCCTAATACTTCTAATTGTACTCAGTGATACAAGTGTTGGCTAAATGACCTAATTGTTAAGCTGTCATGTCAGTTGTTCTCGAGAGCTGGAGTGTCGACCAAAGATAGCCTGGTTAAAACCATCATGATATTGCAATCTCCGCCGCTACACACCAAAGGTGCAGGTTTTGTCAATAACCAGGTGGGCCTATTTGCCTGTGTGCATATTACCTTGTGTGAGATGGTGACAAAAGACACACCAGACCTCTAAATGAGTAGTAGTAGTAGTACCAGTACCAGAGTCAGATGTTGTGAAAAGGGCCCATTGACAGACAGTGCCAGTAATCCAGACAACAATATCAGTTGTTTTAAATGAAACAACCTACTATGTATACCTACTAGTAAGGCTTGTCCTCCTTACTACACCATGTAGGCTACTATCTACTCTTCACATAAAAACAAATGAAGATGGAAGGGAGTGTAAACAGATGGACAGACACTAGTGGAGGTTTGAGTCTTACCAGGTACCACCTGCTGCTCCGGTAAAACCCGATCAGAGGGGCATTAGCCAAATACAAATCCGCAGTAGCTGTTCTTCTACTAATTGTTTGACCACGTTCCACAGAACCTGTCAACAAGTGTTGGATTATAATGTGTTTTTATTAATAACTTTATTTTTTTGAAGTAATTATTGTAAGCTTCAAATAATAACTTGCGTACAGTTGGCTCGCACACACACGCACACAGGTATAGGTCTTAGTTTAGCCTCAACAGATGGGAGGTGTGGGGTAGACAGCAGGTCAGTCGTCATTCTCTTCTGTTCTTTTGTTGGAGGTTTACACTCCCAACGGACTGACTGGGGATTACGTAACCTGAATGACTTCCCTGAGAGATTTCCCTGAGGGACACAGAATAGATTCCTCCCATAACAACTGCATTGAGAGTGTACTGTATATTGGATCTCTATGGAAGACGTGCAGAAAAAAACGCTAACCCAACACGGCAGGCATGCAGTCGAACATCACAAACACAGAAACACACGGTAAGACCGGCATGCTTCCAAACATGTTTACATACACATAAACAAGCATTCACTCTCATTCTCCCCCTCCCCCCTCTGCCAGCCTCGGGCCACATGGCGCTCATGTCATCTCTAAACGTGGGATGCTGAATATTCATTCATGCTCTCAGTACAAGCGCACTATGTGTGTTGCATTCTTAACGTGGAACATAACAGGACGCCCAGCACAATAGGGCCTCTTATGTGGGCCTGCTCGTCGCACCTGCCCCACACAGGGCTGTCACTGACAGTCCGGCAGGGGTCTTCTGCATCATGAGAGAGACTAGTATGAGATCTAGTGAGCTATGAGAAAGCTAGTGGCAGACTACACTTACAACTCAACTTTCATTCTCCAGGCTTTATTACCTTCCCACACGCATTCGCCATCCCCCTACAGCCACGTGCGTTTGTGTGCACAGTTGTGTTTAATTAACGCTAAACAGTGAGCTGGGGGTGCTACTTTATGACACAATCGAGGACCACATATCCCTCCACCGTGATGAATGATGTTTTGCATTTTATTGTGTTGAAAGCAAGGATCTCAGACTTAAAAAACATTTTTCCCACTTGCCATGTTCATGCTATGAACTCATTATCACTATTAAAAATCTCTTATGTTATCAGTTTAATATGTAACATTATAATATAATAGTTTCCCAACATGGCAAGGAGCAAAAACTTTCTGCAAATTTTATTTGCCATATGGGTTACCATACTCATTATAGAATAGTGCTTTACTAGTAAATGTTTTTGCAGAAAAAGCAACAAATTTAGGCTGAGGCATTCCCAGTCTCCTCTTTCTTAACCATAAATTAGAGTGAGTGAAGTTTCAAAGAGAAATTAGTTTGTTATATGATTATAACTTATGGATATAAACGGAAAATTAAGATTTTAATAGATTAATAATAGATAAGGAATAGATAATGAATAGAACGATCAACACAAAGAGGATGTAACTAACTCGGAACGTCTATATACCCTCTGGTTTCATAAACCAGTGTATTGGAAAAAGAAAATATTTTAGCCATGAAACTAGATGACTCGTGGCTAAGGGAAAACCCTCCCAGTAATCTCCACTAGATGGAAGCAAATATTCATTTTTGTACATGTTTAACAGGTCTTCATATTTTATTAGGTTCAGGGTTATTTAAAGTGTATGCTAAATGCAACGAATGCTGGTAACACCCAATCATCATGGCTCTGAATGCTAAATCAGAGAACAACAAACAAGTTCCTTATTACATTCTAAGCATATAGGCCTGCCCAAACCGCCATCTCTTAGGGGTATACCTAATGAGGATTGTGAGGGAAATTATGTTGTAAGTCCTGAATATGTTGTAACATAGCACTATGATAGCAGACATGTCATTTCTATCTTTATGCTGATAAATATATATAAGCATTTAATTAAGGGCAAACAGAGTTTTTGTATAAAAGGTTCCATGCTGATCAGCGGACACATTTAATGCTAAGATGGCTAAACCGTCCCAGGTTTTTGATGGGGCAGCGGTTTCCGAGAGGTTAGCGTGAGGCAGTTGGTTATTCCAGTAGACATTAGTTTTACTGGGAAACTGGTGCAACGTGGCTCATGCTGGTGCTGACAAAGATCAAGCTTTCCCTGCATAGATAAATAATCCCAATGATGTTAAAGAAAATGATGTTAAAGTTTGGAGAAAACACCCCCCTCTCTGCTGCTTATCCAGGTTGGCGTCTGTTTGTAATGAAGCCAGTCCTCAGCCCATAAGACAAACAAAGTGCTGCTTTGCTAAGCATTTTACTGTTTCTACAGCTGAGGAAAAATAAAGTCCCTCACCTCTACATCCTTTTACTAGTGAGACCAGGATGGGAAAATACCAGATTTCTATCAAGGCAGCTTCAGAAGGGCCGGAAAGCATATTCCAAATGGCTTCATGGTCAAGGTAATGTAGATACTTTCACTTGAGTCATGTAAAGATGATTGTCTAGTTGTCTCAATTACCGGTACATCCCTACAAGCATAAAAAGAAA
Organism: Percopsis omiscomaycus; assembly: GCA_027575585.1. Classification (NCBI taxonomy): domain Eukaryota; kingdom Metazoa; phylum Chordata; class Actinopteri; order Percopsiformes; family Percopsidae; genus Percopsis; species Percopsis omiscomaycus. The sequence goes on from JAODLI010047596.1 coordinate 14,785, forward strand.
GATCTGTCCAGTTTTTCCATGGGTGCAGACAGTTTGGTTTAAATCAAGGTGATATTAATTGACAGCCCTTAGGATGGCATCTGCGTGTGTCTGTAAGTCGATGACAGAGCGTTTCAGTGCAGAGGTGCTGCATTATTGGAAGCCGACACACAATCTCTGTTTGCCTAGGTGGTGGTAACTGAATACATGTTCTAGTGCTATCAAGTGGTTTGGAATTTGATTCTCCTATATAACGGGCTTCATTCTGAAAGAATACACATCCATATTTGATTTGATCCCTAAATGATAGCAATTCTGTAAGCAAAGGGATATTTGGGACCCAGGTTTAAGTCCCCGCTGGAAACCAGTGTCCATGAGAAAGACCCTAAATCCTTACTGTCTGCAGGGGTGTTTAGTGTTTTGCTGAACCTTTGCCTCAAAAAGAAACATTTCCCTACAAAAAACAACATGCATTTGTAATATATTATACCTCATCTTGAAACAGCTGTTTCTTTCTTATAACAACTGAATAAAACAGTTATCTCATTAGCATACATATTGTATGCTTGTCTTCAAACCCAATATTTTATATGGAAATTGTTTTTGGCTTTTAAGTTGCAAGGAATTCTTATCCATCCTCAATCCTATACCAAGTCAAGAAGAAAATTAATGTAACTTTGGGTGGTCTTTCCAGAAAACAGGGGACTCACAAAAGACTGGCTCCAAAACAGAGAAAATGACTGAATGAATGTAATTCAGTGAGAAAGATTGCCATCTTCTATCCATCTCATTTGAGGCAGATTTTAATATAAGCAAGTCTGTAATGGTAACTCAGTTTAAAAATATCCCAGGACGTGGTTGTGTTTTTCTTGTTTTGATGAAAGAATCTGCCATATCTTCTTTGACATTGTCCACCCATAATGGATCACCTGCTTGTGCTGCAATAAACCAGGAATTATGGCTAAATCTCTTTTACGTTCCCATCCTGGGCCATTTTTACAGTGTTAATGTTGCAGAGTTCAAAAGGATGTAACATTTTCTGCAGATCTCCTATACAAGAAACCGTTTCGGTTATGCACCAAATATTACATTATTCTTCCATATTATTACCTATGAGCCATGTGATGAAATAACACATGTGGAGGTAGGAGGTACAGGAGCATATTTTCAAGGTCCAGCAGAATGCTGAACAGCTTCTTTCCACAAGCTGTCAGATTCATATATGCTCCCTCCCACTAACACACCCACAACACACCCTCTAACCCCCATATCAGCATATCAGTCACCTGAAACCAAATAACTGAGCTGTCATGCACCAAAGACACCTTACAAGTACAATGACTGGACTGAGTAACTGCACTTTAAATACACCCGTATGATGAGCTACAGTATATGACATGGTACATGTTGTATTTAACCAACATTTCTTAGTTATATTTTCTAATTAAACATTGTGTATCTATTATTACTGTTTTTATGATTGATAATGTTTTTATTTAACAGCTGGCACTTTGGGGAACAGTATTTCTTTTTTGTATGTATGCAAATACATGAAGAAATTACAAAAAAGATATCCTGAATCTTGAATGTGCCCAGCAAAAGAAGATGTCAAATGAATTCAAGCCAACCCTGGTCTACCGACCCTCGTTTGGGAATGGCTGGAATAGAGATCATCTCTCTGGTAGGAGAGTTGTCTTTCCATGTGAAACACTCCATGGGTTGAGTTAACCAGGTCAGTTGGGGGGGGTGGGGGATAATGCCAACAACAGAGGGGCATCGCTGGGAGACAGTAGGAGGCCCAGGGAGAAAGACATTTTTAGTCCCCTCTGTAGTGGATACGCTTTAAAACTCTGAAAACTGAAAGACGAGAACATTCTGGCTGCCAGTGGACCCAGCCTGTCAAAAAGGGACTTGGGGGTAAGTGACCGTTTGATGAATTGTGTTTTATGGTTTTTACAGAATGTAACATTGCGTGAATGTTAATTCTCGTCGCCCCTTTTTCCTTTAACCTTGACTTGTACGTGACTCCTATCAAGGTGCATCCATTCGATCGATCTGAGTGGAATTTTAACATTCACAATTTCAAGCTTTCATCCTCATGAAAGCTTGAAATTGAAAACAATAAGAAGCGGGGGGGGGGGGGGAGAGTGAGATAGAGA
>JAODLI010047606.1:0-15000 GCA_027575585.1 Percopsis omiscomaycus
TCTAAGTGAGACACTATGGTATAGTCTAGGTGAGACACTATGGTATAGTCTAGCTGAGACACTATGGTATAGTCTAGCTGAGACACTATGGTATAGTCTAATTGAGACACTATGGTATAGTCTAGGTGAGACACTATGGTATAGTCTAAGTGAGACACTATGGTATAGTCTAAGTGAGACACTATGGTATAGTCTAGGCGAGACACTATGGTATAGTCTAGGTGAGACACTATGGTATAGTCTAAGTGAGACACTATGGTATAGTCTAGGTGAGACACTATGGTATAGTCTAAGTGAGACACTATGGTATAGTCTAGCTGAGACACTATGGTATAGTCTAAGTGAGACACTATGGTATAGTCTAAGTGAGACACTATGGTATAGTCTAGGTGAGACACTATGGTATAGTCTAGGTGGCCTGAGACCACTGTGACAGCACCAGACCAGAGTGGGGCGAGGCAGGGGAGGGGGGAGGGGGGGGGGGGGGGGGGGTTTGCAGAAGAGGCACTCCTTCTCTTCTCTGAATGTGGCCCCTGGCAAGCTCTAAAGAAAAGTTGTCTATAGCAACGAGACATGCAGCGCACCCATCACACACGTGCGCTGGTACACAAGTGCAACAACACACTGTAGTCTCTAAGCTAACCCTGTTAATGAGAGTATCACTCTGTTACGCCGCGAGAAGCAGGAAGAGAGAGAGAGAGAGAGACAGCGGTGGAGTAGTTGGGAAGCGACAGCCACCAGCTGAGCTCGCAGAGACTGAGGGCGTCTGTGCCAGACACGGAAACAGATGAGGACGGAGAGGTTGAACAACACAATGGAGAGGCATTAGGCCGGAGTGGGGCTGGAGTGCCCGAGGAAGGCAGGACTAAAGAGCCAAATGGAGATGAAGGGAGAGGCCTTCTGCGCACCAAGAGATGTAACAACGGAATGAGCTGGGCGTGGCTTACAGGAAGTTCCGGATACAGTGCTTTGGAGTTTGAGACCTATAACTGGCTCTGACCAGTGCACATAGACTACGTTCAGACTGCAGGCCAAAGTGATCCAAATCAGAATTCTTTGCTCATATGTGACTCCGATCTGATTTTTTTCACGACAGTGTGAACTGCCCAAGTCTCATGGAATCCGCTCTTTTGCGTTTCGCATTTGGGCCACTTTCATATGTGGTCCATCCATATGTGGTCCGGATCCGAGAACAGCACTGACTGTATAAATAGGGCAGTTTATGTGAAGCCAACCACATCACAGTCCTACCACTCCTGGCTCCGACTCGGCATCCCAACACACCTCTGGACAGACATAGCTGCCATTGCTCGGCAAAAAGCCAGAATTAAAAATTGGACTCTCTTTCTCCTCCCCCTCCTCCTCGTTATTAATTATTATTTGCTCACTAATTCTCTTTCTTCCACCTGAAATCATCCTAAAAACTAAAACCGTAGATACTAGCACTTAGCTCTGTGTCCTCCATGTTTACTTCCGTATGACATCGTCCTGCGTGTGACGCGTGAGGTCGTATTACTCTTTTGCGCATGCGGGTCACTTTCAGGCAATGGCCAGTTCATACTGGATTCTGATGTGGGCCACATTTAACAAAAATGATGTGAACAGTCAGTCAAAAAAATCAGATCTCGCAATAAATCGGAATTAAGCATTAAGGTCTGAAGTCTAAACATAGCTTCAGAGCTCTCACGAGGCGCTGTCACCCCCAAAACAAAGCCAATTATGTTCAACCGTTCCCAGTGGCGAGCTAACTTCTCCCTGTTTCCTGTGCGGCGTTACACTGGGATGTGCTCCTGTTTAATTAAAGCCTGTAAAAGCTACGTTTAATCCTGCTCCACGAGGGGAGGGGTGAAGCGCGGGGCAGTCCAAAGAGGTCTGCTTCTGAAACGCACAGGAAATCTATTAAAAGCTTTACATAAGGCATATTTACACCGGGATTAATGCTTTTGGCCAAATCCCTTTCTAACCGCACAGAATCTCTTTTCCTCTGTGTCTCTTTCTATGGCCTTTTATTCGCCTTTAAAGGCAGCCTCATGACTGGGCTCTCTTTTTCATTTCCCTTTCATTTCCATGTTATCTAACATGCTCTTTCTCTCTTTTACCTTTTGTCATACTACGTCTCGCTCTATTCCAACCGCTCACTTTTTATAGCACGCTGGCATATTACATGGAAAACAAGCAGCCCACAAGAATTCCCCCGTCGTCCGTCGACAACAAAACACCTCATGGTTAATTCACGACGGCGCGCATGGTGCTACTCAGTACGGCACGCGGGGCACTTAGTTAGCCGCACGGCGCCGGCGTACAGTAGGAGGAAAACAAAGCGCTTGCAGGTCAAGAGAACCTGTCAGCATGTCAGCTGGGAAAGCTGATGGGAAGAGACGCCTTCCATTAACATCTGCGGCCCCGTGAATGGCCGTTGACACAGAGAGGCTGACAGCTTAATAGTTACTATGGCCGAAAAGGCTTTCCTCTCACGGGCCTGTGGGAAGAGGGGGGGTTCAGTAAAAATTACAAATTGTAAATACAGTATGTGATAGGGCCCACAGAGCTCACTGTTTGTTTTAAACCATAAACTGTATAAAGTGGACAAATCCTCTGTGACGTCACACATGGATTTTCTGAAGAACGGGTTTATGGCTCAAGTGTGCTGGCTCTGGCCGTCGCCATCTTGGCAGTGCCTGACTCCCGCCTAACTCCTGGGTATTTATAATGGATGGATGCATTGATTGCTTAATATAATTTCATCTGATGAGTTATATAAAAATTCACCCCCCTTACAGTTGTCATGAACGGGGAAACTAGCTATAGAGACCAAAACCATTTTTTGTACCAGGCTGTAGACATGTTTATTTCTGCTGTAAAGTTGGACATTTTAACATTGGGGTCTATGGGGATTGATTCGCTTTTAGAGCCAGTCTCAAGTGGCCAGTAGAGGAACTGCAGATTTTGGCTTAATTTCTCAGCACCGGAGGTCGCTGCTTATTTTAAACACAACTACACACACAAGTGCATGTGGCTGTAGGTGGTGGGGGGAGAGAAGATGAAATGTTTCTCTAATTAGAGAGATACAAAGTGTTTATGATTGCATGTTTGTGTTTACACGTGCATGTTTAGATGCCTGACTAGTTTCAACCCCAAGGCTTTTCTATGTTTCACACACGCTGTATAAACGCACACCTTGTCCTAGTAGAGTAACATCATATATCACAGGTGTGTGTGTGTGTGTGTGTGTGTGTGTATTTATGTTGGGTGCACGACTGTTGTGTAACTGCTCATCCCTTATCTGACTAACTAATCAGTCATCTAGTACAGCTGCCTATATGATTGACACACATGTCGTATTATGCACTATGAGTCTATGAATGCATGTTTGCACAAGCTTGTGTGTGTGTGAGTGTGTGTGTGTTTGTTTGTCACCAAATAATTCTCCATGCTATTGCTGTTACACCATCTGTGTTTGGTGTATGTGTGTGTGTTCTCCCTGTTATGGGCTGGGAATGTGCTTCAGACTGCAGCAGCAGACACTGCCACTTAACTACAATGGGCAGGATAGTCTCATGATTAGTGGTCTGGGTGATGGACTCCCAGACAGAAGTATGAAGGTATTATTGGAGCAAAAACAACTGAGGACTTTGTATTTGTAGAAAATAGTCACACGTGTATCAGTAAATGTGAAGGCACAGAGAAAAATGCTTTAGGAGTTTTTTCTCTCCCTCAAACACAACATAACAGTTACACCTTCTGAAATTCTCACTACAGCCGCACAAATCCGAATCACAAATTAATAAACTCACATCCTCCAATTTTTGCTACAGTTGCTGCTGTGAATATGATTCAAAACACATTCACACACCCGTATCAAAAAATACAACTGCTTGAATCTGCCGCTACAGCCCTTAATCCATATTCTACAGTACATGGAAACAAACCACACCCCCTGTACCTCCTCCAATCAGTTAGGGAAAAACTTCTGAAAGCAAATATAGAGGAGTCTGACGACCCTTTCGGGCTGGTTAAGATTTCATAGAACCATAAATGGAAATGAATGAGCAGTAGGCTCACCTCTATATTAAGTAATTTATTAATATTAAAAAACGTTTGCTTTAGCTTTAATTGTTATTATTAATATTGATGATGTCTATTTAGTGGTGTATGCACTAACCACTTCTGTGTGGTTCTGTGTGTGTCTAGTACAAAGGCCAGGCCAACCTGCATGTGTTTGAAGACTGGTGTGGTTCCTCTATAGCCCAACTCAGAAAGAATCTGCACTTCCCCCTCTACCCACATGTAAGTATTACAGACCATAATATTCACGTCTGCAGGATGTTCCCTGTTTTATTTTTGTTATGTGTGCAAGTATCAACATTACACATTAATGATACATTGGCTGTGTCTGAAATCTCTATACTACATACTAATTGTTTGCAGTACTGTAGGACCTGAGTTTATGATGCAACAAATATACGGTATATACAACATATATATATATACAAACACAACCCAACTGACAGTGGAGTGAGCACAAATGTACATGTATTTATTTTTATTTCTGGTAAAACACTGTTTTTTTTACCATGACATTCAACAAATTGATAATATACCCTTTTGATACTTTTGATACTTTTGATACTTTTGATACTTTTTATACTTTTTATACTTTTTATACGTCGGGCCGATAGGAAGGAATTCTTTCTTTCAGTCTCCAAAGCCTACCTAGAGTAACCGTCTTCATCTTTAATATCTATTTTTATTTATGGTCGTTTGGCCTTGTTATTGCCAGTTATGCGATGGTTAACATTCCTGTCTTGTTTCGGATGTAGGCCAGAACCACAGTGAAGAAGCTGGCAGTGGCTCCCAAATGGAAGAACTATGGCCTGAGAATATTTGGCTTCATTCACCCTTACAGAGATGGTAAGTTTCACCCCTTATTAGTACCTCTTTGCGTGGGGATTGAGTGCTTAAGGGCGAGTGTCCTTCGGCACAATGGACAATTTTCAAGGTCTTGAAAATTGGTCGCTTATCCTAGTACTTTAGTGGCACTAATATGTTGGATATTCATATTTTCATTAAAGCCAAGTGCCTGAGACCTCACAGCTAAACCCCATTGCAGCGCGATTGCTCCCCGAACCGCGCTCCAGTTGCTATGGTAACAGAGGGGCCTTTAACGCCTGAATGGCCTTAAACAAGGTTCAGAATATAAAGTTGTTAATTAGACTTGTTCATCCTGGCCCCTGGTGTGGCCCCCTCCAGCCTCTGGCTTAAAGGTCACCTGCGCCTACAGATCAGCTAACAAGTGCGCTAACAACTGCACTTCGCCTCTTGCTTACGCTAATAGGCCACTGGCAGGAGCTTTGAATTGATACATTACTGCATGTACAATGACTGTCACAATCCCATAGACCCCGTAGAAGAAGCTCTCTTCTTGTCCTCAGAGACAACAATGACAACAATTTACCATCAAACATGTAAAAAGTATTCTAGCAAATGTGTGTTGGTAACATAACCTTTTTTTTGTTTTTTACAATACAAAAATGCATGTAAATGTACTGCTGCGTCACTGTCAATTATGTCAAGGCTCAAAGCATTGTGGGAATTGAGAATTCGGACACAGCCAAAGTCTCGTCTTCAGTATGGACACATCACACAGCCCCTACAGCTGACATTGGCATGCATCTGACATTACAGTCACAGGGATTTATTCCTCTAGCTGCTATGCATCTATAATGTGCAGAGTTACACCCGTGCCAAACACACATTGACACACATTGTTTAGTAATGCTCCATTCCTTGAGCATGCAATAAGAACATTTACATTTGCAGCATTTAGCTGTGGACGCTTTTATCCAAAGAGACTTACAATAAGAACGTTAGTCAATAGGTCATACACCAGTCATGGTGAGCAGAGGTTCACAACTCAAAGTATGCTGTTAGTCTTCAACACCAGGTTAAATGCCTGCACATACACACACACACACACACACACACTTTACGCACTTAACACTTTAACAGTTTAAACCTGTTTTTCCCTGCAGGTGATTTCCAGTTCTCGGTATCATCCGATGATAACTCAGAGTTCTGGTTGAGTTCTGATGAGAGTCTTCTCAATGCCAGGCTGCTGGTCTACGTAGGACGGGTAAGTTCTGGAGGTCCTGCCATTGAGCTCAGAAAGGCCCCACTTTTACAAACAACCCTACAATATCCATTTTGACAAATTTCCTCTAGCAGCAAAACTTAGCAAAATATTTATCTTAGAGAAGGAATTAAGAAGTGAATACAGTCCGTACTATGGCACTGTTTTTTTTAATGTAATATTTATTTGTAAATATTGAACTGAATTTGCTGCTGTGATTATCTACCACAGACTTTTGACCCATGTGCATTACAGACAAACACTGGCTATAATATTAGCACAGAAATATAAACAACTGTTAACTTCATACAAAAATGGTATGCACGTTTTATAAAAACAAGAAAAATCATTTAAAAACCTTGAAATCATCCCCCAGCCTTTAACGCCACTGTCCAGTTCAGCTACTAGATAAAACGTTTAACTGAAGGATATAGGGTCACGAAGATCAACTGCTGAAGGGACTGAGAGATTTTACCTTGTTTGTGTTTATTATCGCCCGCTGTTACTGCCCTCACACACATGCTAACGCTCAGCCCCAACGCAGCTCAGCTGAACTTAAATCCTCCCCTAGAACATCCTGTGCGTACCTTATTCTTTAACCTAAATGCTCTTTGACCGAGTGCCAGAGAAAGCCAAGATGTGCTGTTCCTGCCTCAGACAGACGAATAACCCCAGAAACATCTTTACACACAGAGGGTGTTGCATATCAGCTAGAAGGCAAAAATATTCCTTAGTCTACCTTTAAACCAGAAAGAGGCACCAGACCATGCGCTGTGTGAATGCGAAACCCCTGTGCGCGCTTGAGGGCAAATATTTGCCAACAGTAAAGGTCTGGCTGGGAGGAGGACACAGAACCATCTGTATTCTAACAGGGTGTGAGATGTCACAGGGTGTGAGAGGTTCCACAGAAGCGGAGATTAATTAGCTGCCATTGAATATTGATGTGACATTTAGAGCTGGTTGGAGGTGGAGGAACGTCGTCTGAGTAATGGCAGGGGAGTGGCTCTGTGAGTGGAGATCTTCAGCTGACGGGCTGGCTCACAGACCCTCCTCGGGGCAGGGACGAGACACATTAGGTCTGAGTGAGAAAACCTCCTCTGTTCTCTGTTACGTTAAATGCCCATAGAATACTCTATGGACAGGGGAATGATGACGTGAAGAGGGGAATGATGACTTATTTCCACTGAGAGGAAGGGAGGTTTCATTTATGTTAAACGAGGCCTGAGTTGTTTAATTATTTTAAAGCCTCCACAAAATGGTTGACAGCAGCGTCGCCTATATATTGCTGTCTTCACACATCATTCTAGTTTGATTTTTATGCCCGGCGACGGAAAAGGATTGCTTAACCACACTTAGAAATTAATTCCAAGGCTGCAATTAAATCTAAACCCTTATTCTCTAAGTGTTTCAATCAGAAGTGTCAAACCTGTCCCTTCAATCAGCAGCCCAGGTTACCAGTTACTGGCTAAGACATGGTGCAGTATATACAATATATAGCATAGCCAGGCACGGCTAATGTGCGTTTTACTTATGGCTGAATGAAAACAACTATAATTTTCACCGTATGAAATGCTTTCTGAAATTTAATTACAGAGTGGCTCACGTCCAAATAATGGACTGGACTGTAATTGTGCTCTAAATGTTCTCTAATGGGCTTCATTACGTGGACGAAATACATTACGGCTCATGCCGTTTAAACAGCACAAAAGGAATAGGTCTTGTTTTTCTTAGATAGATGGATACGTTATTTATCCCCTCTGGGAAATTCAGTTGTCCAGTAGCTGTGGGGGTAAGTGCAGGGGCAGAGAGACGGAGATTCGAGCGTAGCTCTGCGTTTAATAATCCTTTAGAGGTAGAAGAGGGTGTTCATACAAAACGTGAGGCTAACACACGACAACAGACTACCAGACACAGACCTACCCCGGCACCCAACACATATACCCTTCCCACAGGTGCACATAATGACATGAGTGAAGATGAGAGGCAGGTATGGCTTGGGTGCGCTGGTAGTGTGGGCGGCTGTTGAACGGTGGTTTAGTACACGAGAGCCCGGTCCATCAGCTTGTTGCAGCGACAGAATCCCACGAAGGCAAGCCAGCTCCAGCTGCTCTTCCCTTCGTATCCCCGTCCGGAAGGCGGTGCGCAGGGCCAGCTCGTTCCAGCCGCTGGAGGCAGCCAAGGTCCAGGACTCCACCACGTAGTCGCGGGCCAACCAGGATCCCTGGCACAGGCGGTTGCTTTCCTGGGTCCCCCCAGGTGTCTGTGAGCCCGAAGGTGGCCCTGGAGATGGTCCACTAGCTATTGGCAGCCAGGGATGCCCCTTGCCCAGCTACCGTAGACCGCCGTGGCCCACTCCAGTGCCCCGCTGGTGAGCAGCGAGAAGATGGTGTGCACCCGTTGGGCTTGAGGCTTGAGGAAGCCCTCCAGGGTGCCGGGCCAACCGTCTCCCGCGCGCCACTTACCGGACCAGGAGCCGGGGCCAGAAAAAAGAATATATAGTTTAAGTATAACTTTTCTACTACGTCCACCAGTAGTGTTTCTACAGTCTGCAAGTCCTGGCAGGGGTCAATTAGGTCATCTAGCGGACGCTTACAAGTTCAGTTACAAGGAGCGGGTAGAGGTTTGACATCTAGCTCAAAGACTCCGGGGCTCGAACCCATGACCTTCTGGATAGGAGTCAAACACACAGACTAGACTATCCTCCCCCCGCCCCGCCTTGGTAGGGGAGCAGCTGAATGTGGATCTGTGAGGACCGCAGGACCAGAGGCAGTGGAGACCGCTCGTTCTGCGTTCTGGGTTCGCACTGTAATGACTCATTCTGTGTGCGTGTGTGCGTGTGTGCGCGCACGCGCGTGTGTGTGTGTGTGCGCGTGCGTGCGTGCGTGTGTGTGTGTGTGTGTGTGTGATATAGGCCTGCTCCCTGCAGCACACCTCTGGGAGCATGATGTCACCTGTACAGGTCCTATAGCACACACACACACACACACACACACTCACCCACACCCACACCCACACCCACACACACACACACACTCACCCACACACACACACACACACACACAGCCTGACTCCTGGCCAGCTCTCTGTGATCCAGGTCACAGGTCCCATGAGGTCTGTATGTGGCTCACACATCAAAGGGGGGCTTTGTCTGTGTAACCCCCCCCCCCACACACACACACACACACGTGCGCGCTCCTGGCATGTAATCTGCACCGCGGGTGTGCACGTGTGTGCACGCCCATACTCATGCAGGTGCATAATGTGCATGAGCCCTATCCCCCCACCCGGCCGCTAGCAGTAATGCATTAATCATATTTCTGAGCCCACAGCTAATCTCTAATGGGATTTATTTCAATCAGATTGGCCAGACAGACCCCTACAGCACCAGGGAGCCTGGCCCTGTGTGTGTGTGTGTGTGTGTGTGTGTGTGTGTTTGTGTGATGTCATTGTTTTCCCAATGTGAACCAGCAAACATTTACAGAAAACAAGAAATGACAAAAGCAGTAAAATTAGTTGTGTGTGTGTGTGTGTAACATACACACACACACGTTACATACAGTACACACACACACACACACACATGGATGTGACAGCAGTGCTGTACTGAGTGCAGAAGAAGGCCTGTGCATCTCAGACAAACAGCAGGTCAACAGGCCACTATAAGCAGCCACAAGGCTCCTTCAGCATGTTCACAAGGAAAGCTTAGTCCTGTGCTGGAATAGGAGTGTTATAGCGGAGAGAGAGAGAGAGGAGAGGGAGGGTTTTAACAGGCTCTCTCCCCCCCAGGGCGGAGAACAACGTCAGAAATGAGTGGATGGGTTGTTTAGGGAGGTCTTTTGTCCTCAGGCAAACCTACTCATTTTGTCTGTTTGTCTCCCTGTCTGTCTTGATAGCCTGTACAGTGATTTAATTCTTTCCCCAAGTTTATAGTAGATGAAGGGCTTGTGTGTGTGTGTGTGTGTGTGCATGTGTGCCTTTTAAAGCTGCGGTGTGCCTTTTAAATCTTTGGACACCCCAGGGGGCCAAAAGATGCTTCTCTGTGTAATGTGTGTTCAGGCGGTGCGAGAGAAAACGCGAGCCAGAGGAGAAGACAGGCAATCGTGGAAGCAAATAAACGCTCGAGGCATATTTTAATGTAGAAACTGAAAACACTGCGCTCATACTCACACAACAAACGTAACCACGATGACCGTGCTAAGCAATGCCGGTGAAATGAAATAGTCCCCAAACAAATCGGACAATTGCCCACACCTGTGGACAAAACTGCGCTCTGCAGCCGCGGGAGCGTGCACGCATAAGTTATGCTATTGAAAGTAGTGGTATATGTGAATCTCCTCTAAAAGAAGTACCACAGTATAGCATATTTTGAATTCAATTAGCTCTGATTTCACTTTAATTTGTGTCCTTCTTAGACGGTAGTGTTAAGAACATAGACTTGGGAGTTGAAATATGTTGCAAGCTAACTGCTAGTGCCAACTGTTGACTGTCACAATTGGCGTGCACAGGCCCGTGCACGCTCCGTGCCTCCTGTCCTGGCTGCGCACCTGCGGTGGATTAGCCCCACACAGGTGCGCCTGCTGGGGCATCGTTACAGTCGACAACGGCATCGTCAACTTTATCAACTGCACACATGAGCGTACGCGACGCTAGCAGGTGCTAAAGCGCCTGTTCGTCACCTAGCAGGCCACGCTACTCGTGCTACCAAACGGTGCTGACATTGAGTAGGCAAATTAGCAACATGATAAATAAAATGCACCACAAATGCAAACAACCTTAATGGTGAAAAGCTAGACAGAGGAATTATATCATAGCTCAAAATGGCGTTGTATTTCTTAAATCTATTTTTATTTATTTTAAATCTCCGGTTTGATGGCTGCCTGTAATACAATTTGTCACAGCAGCCATATCTCTCTAGGATCACCTTGGTGAAAGAGAGACAGAGAGAGTGACAGAGTGAGGATGTGTCAGGGCAGAGATATTGTGATGTTGGGTGGGCGGAATAAGAAATGCATTCCTGAATTGTTTGTTGTTGACGACTGCTTCACGAGCTATCAGATTTGTGTGTGTGTGTAGGTGTGTGTGTCTATACTGCATGCATCATCATCCTACTGGCATTCTACACGCTCTTCCTGCCTTTCCTCACACCACCATCAACTGATTTTAAATTCCGTTGGTTTGTAAATTATGTATTATTTCATAACCACTCTACTGCATCAGAAAATTTATTCATGGAATAATAGCAGAATATTAAGTACATACAGTAAACATCCAAAATTGCAATGACTTCTCTGAAAATTTGGTTCAGCCTATTTGAGTCTATTCAGTCTATATATATTTCTCAATGTATTAGGTATCTGTGTATATATTGTATTGTTGTTTTGTTGTGTTAATTACATCATTGAGAGTTTTTAGGCATGTTAAAGAAAATATAGTATAGCAATATAGAGTTAATGCATAAGGGCTAAAAAATACATGTTTTGCCATTGTGCATTTGCTCTATTAGGACTTGAAACACTAGAATATTGCTCAAATAAAATTTTAATAATAGGATATGTATCGCATCTGTTCAAGGTTTCTGTGACACAGCAAAACCTGCTTGCAGCCTCTATTTTGGTTTGTATTTTATAATCTGCTGGTCAAGTACGTATGTTTACTGTGTTAATAGCTGGTCCATTAAATTTGCCATGTCATGGTGGAGTTATGGTGTTTGGTTTTGGGTTATGGTGTCTCACCCATGGTTGCATATGCTGCTATACTGTAACTTAATCTTGTTCATTCAGAAATGATTGAATAAAAGAGTCAACGGTTCAATATAAGATCAATGATGAAGAAGGTATTCTGATTTAGTGAACAGAATTTGCAAATCTATCTTCCATAGATGTGAATTAATATGGTAAGAAAAGCTTGAAGCTTCTATATTCAAGACTTCCCTAATCCACAACTTGAGCACCGGGTACAAACAAACTTTTACTTCCATGCTTACAACCAAGTATATTTTCCTCTAACCTGGTGACATTACCAGCTACAGTACACTCTCCCATCTTCTACACCCCGGGAGGTTTAGGAAGCAGTGTGTGTTTATGGAAATATACCGCTAACAACAACAACAACAACAACATGAGGCTGGCTTTAGAAAATAAGGCACAGTAGAACCAGTTGTGCCCGCGTCCCTTTTAGCCAACCCGCTTCACAGAGGGCTCTCAGGGGGCTTCAGATCTGCCGGGGGCCCCCGTTGCTCGCCATGAACACGTCTGTGAGTGTATTGTATCCCGTGCCAGTAAACACTCTCAGCTATGTGTGTGTGTTTGTTGGAATGCATGAAGCAGTACTTGTACGGTGTACACGTGTACACGCGTGTGTATGGCTGTTCTGTGTGCTTCATCGCCAGCAGGGACCCTCATTAGAGGCATGTATTGCACGGTACAGAGGGAGGGGGGCTCTTATAGCAAGGGGGCTTGGTGCGGGATGGGACGGATGCGTTTTATTTGTGTTTACAGCCATTAGCTTTGCTCTGGTCTGGTCTGTGGCCAGCAGGTCCCTCCTGACCGGTTGCTCCTACCTCGTTGGAACAAGCGGTGTCTCAGTGTCCCCCACAGGTCCTCTTTGAGACTTATTTGAGATTCTTCACATGATAAGATAAGATAATGCTTTATTCATCCCAGAAGGGACATTCAGGTGTTCCAGCAGCCAAGGTTGAAGGGAACAGTGCAAAAAATAACAGGTAATAACACAGGTAATAAAAGTATATATGCTCCTCTTTAAACAACTATGAGGGTGCAAAAGTATGTTTGAATATCAATATAAATATATATGATATGTATAAGTAGCAGCTTTGAATGACAAAATACGTTATTTGACCCAGTTTTATAATTCAATATTAGAATGAGTTAATTTGCTTTACCTCACATTGTCTAAGATAAGGAACCTCATCAGGTATGGAATGGTGGTTGATTTTTTTTATTTAATTGGCTAAAGTTGGCAAATGTAAATAATTAGAAGATTGTGTCAGCTGGACAGTGGATCCACTGGCCCTCTTTCCAAATGAGCATATGACAGAAAGCTGGTCACATGCGTCATTTCCACGCAAAGCTCGGCATTTATCAGTGCTGTCGTGAGCGGTCGTGAGCGGACGTGAGCGGACGCTACAATCAAATCTCACGTTCAAGTCTCGTGTACGCAAGTCTTCGAGTCAGTGAGGACTTGCGGCGCATCATAGTCAATCTGGCAGAAGTCGATCATCGTTATTAGACCATATATTCTGACTGACATCTAAGCATATGCAGCCCAATGTTCATCACTTAAAAATAGGCTATGTAGTTATGGCTATCGAGGCTACTTACGTTACGCTATATAGAACAGACAATGCTCAACGTTTTTTCAAACATCTTATTCGTGTGATGCAAGTTTCAGGTTTATCTCTTTTTAAGTGTTGATGGCTAGAAGTGAGCGATTTATCTCCGCACACAGTTTGTTATTCCAGGACCTCTGCCATCAGAATACAGGGTCGTGGTGGGCCAGCGTGGAGGCGGAGGACATGAGCTCACTCTCACAGCTCGCGGTTGCCTAGCTCTGTTGGGCTCACTCCAGGCCGGTGTAACACCTACTTCTGTCACTGCAGAAGACACTGTTGCACATTTAAACACTGATTGTTATTGGTTCTTATGAGAAACAAAGCAATAACAGGGGGATTTTTCTTGTCGTTACGAGCCTATATATAAATATATATATATATATATCTCCGCCTTCTACCTGCGCGTAAAAGGAGGGTGGGGGTGCGTAATGCTGAGGTGTTTCTGAAATCAGAATGGCTGTGCATTGGCGCACAGACTTCCACGTCCAGTAGCGCCAGCATTTGAATGGGACTGAAAACGTGCTGATCCAATTGCACGCACCCTTTTGCTCTTTTTCTTTGTAAATAATTGTAAATAAATTGTTGAAGACTAAGTTCTTTGTCCGACAGTGAAATTCCTCTACAAGACCCGATAAGACCCGGCCATACACTCCTGTCTGCGAGTTTCCCTCAGACGCATTACGCATCCCCGTGTCGTAAACTCTAGGGGCGAGGCCTCTAGGCCGAGAATATTTAGGGGCGGGATATTGACAATACTTTTCAGCCGCCACATTTATCAACGCCCGATCATTCTTACTCTGGGATTGGTGAGATGTGAGAGTTTCATGAATCACACGTGAACCCTGTTGTAAGATGATTTCTGCACTCAGATCTGCACTGGTTTCTACGCTAGATTGATAAATGAGGGCCACTGTGTCTTACAAAGACACATCTGACAGTCTCATCCATGCAGCTCAGGATTGGAACCAGCTTTCCAATCAATCAATCAATCAGTGAATTAGTCAATTTTTCTTTCTCTCTCTTTCCCTCACTCTAATGTCTCCCCTGTGTTTGTGTGTGTGTGTGTTGCAGCTGGGGACAGAATGGACCGCCCCAGGGGAATTCAGCAAGTTCCGGTCCCAGTCGTCCAAGTCTGTTCAGTGAGTACCTGCAACCTGTGGCCCCACCCCGAACACACACACACACACAAGAGTCCTCCTGTCCTGTTGCTGGGTGTTCCCGGACAGATAGCGATCCATGGGTCCAGCTCACAGAGTGCTATCTGGCCCGCTAACCAGATCACTGCAAGAGGCTTTTAGCATGCGCACCCACACACACACAAACACACACACACACACACACACACACATATTCTAGCCAATTAAATTCTGTGTACACACACACACAAAACCACAGTATGTGGTGGCTCTTTGGAATACAGACACACTAACACACACACAATCATACCACACAGAGATAAACACACAAGTATTACACATTAATACATGGGCACACACACGTACACACAGTGCTAATGTTA